>RJWM01010041.1:0-65161 GCA_004363535.1 Dasyprocta punctata | reverse complement strand
ACTTAAGGAAATGCAAGAATGATGGGTTAAGTGTGTTTGAAGCAAGTGGGAGTATTTTGAAAGGGATTAATGGCTATGTGTCTTTCACAGATGGCATGTAGAAAAATGAAGCCACATACAAAATGTTAGAGACTGTATTTGTCGATGCATAATAAGTTCAAATACTGGCAAAACTTTATGATGCTAGAGATGAATTTTTATGTTATAAAGTTACAAGAAAAACATGGAAGTGACTATCATAAAAGATTATTGTATTAATGGTTACCTTTCCTGGTGGTCATATTCTGTTTCTTGATATGAATGATGGCTATATTGGTGTTTTATTGTAATTCCTTAGGCTCAGTTTACTTTTTTTTTGCATTTTTCTGTGAGCATATTTTACAATCAAAAATATTTTTTAAAACAGTGTTAAGAATTCTAACGTGCATGGCATGCTACCATTTGTGCAAAAAATAGATAAATGTATGTATATTTCTTTTATTAACATGCACAATGTCTGAAAATATCTAAAAGAAACTGCTAACAGTGACTTCTTCCAAGACTATGAGTCTTGAGTAGACGACTTATGTTTTATTGAGTACTTTTTGTATGGTTTGAATTTTTAAACATTTCTTAAAATGCATAACTTTGTATCCTTTGTAATGCTCTGCCATAAACAATCCATTAAAAGATAAATTTTTAAACTTTGGGCACAGGTCAGCTTCTGTTCTTCAGCATTTGGCATGCAAAGGGAGATGGGGTGGTTTACTTGATACTATTCATCCTCCCCTCATGGGTTTCAATTAAGAGTAACTTCAGAGAAAAAAAAAAAGAGTAACTTCAAAGAGAATCACAGGCAACACTTGGAAGGCTAAACTCTTCTCCCTACCTGTGTTGGTCAGATTTCCTATTGCTGGACAAAATACTTGATGCCCATAATTTAAAGGAAGAGTTTATTTGGCTCATGGTTTCAGAGGACTTAGTCCATGGTCAGCTGGCTCTAAGGCAGAAATATGGTGGTAGTAGGATGCAGCAGAACAGAGCTATTTAGTTCATGGTGGTCCAGAAGCAAAACAGGAAAAAAAATGCCAGAGAAGAAGTGCAAGGAATCAGATACAGAGCACAAAGTCAAGCCTCCATGACCCAGCCAGACACACCCAGAAATATTCTTTACTAATCAATCTTTTACCTAGTTACCCAAGCCAATCAAGTTGATAGTTAAACTTAACTCTCATACTGTCAGTTGCCCTTACATATTCCTGCATAAATATAAGATACACTCCCAGGAAAGGAGAATCAGGGTGGAGACTGAATTAGTTGCTGCCGTGGGCTTTTTGCACTAACTCAACATAAAAAGTCATTGTTCACTCCAGACAAGGGAACCACAACTTGAGAAATTATAATTGCTTTCATCCCTTTATCATTATTTCCATTCAGTCAGGCACATAGGAAGGGATAATTACAATGAGTAGGAAAAGAAATAGCATCTTTTTCTAGATGCCTGAATTTTTCAGACACTCCTGCATGTTTCTGTCTGAAATCTGTTTTAAAAATCACTGAATATACTATAGGGAACAACACTGATGGTCTGCTGGACACAGGTTTCAAGCACATCTATGAGACTGAGTCTATCTTAATGCAATATTTAATTATTTTCCCCCACCTATTACTCCTAGAGCCTGCCAACCAGCTGAAAAGTGGCAGGTGTGATGAAACTTGTTACCTCATCTTTGATAAGCTGTGTTATGGTTTGGATTTAAAATGCCCCCCCAAAGGTTCATGTGTTCACCGGTGGGGCTTTTGGAAGGTTGTTAGTTCATGGGGGCACTATACTCATCAGTGGATTAATCAATCGGTGAGTTCATAACTGAATGTGTTGTTAGTAGGTGGAGCCTGGTTAGAGAAGGTAGGTCAATGGGGGCATGACACTGAAGGGTATATCCTAGGGGTGGTGAACCTACAGCATGCAAGCCACAGTGGACTGTTTGTATCATTGAAATCTCTAAAAGGTTTGCCATCACTGACATATCCTGTCCACAGCCTGTTACTTTCTGGCTCTCTTGAGCTTTCTGTTTCCTGGCTGTCATGAGAGAAGTAACTTTCCTTTGCCACACCCTCCCACCATAATGTTTTTGCCTCATCACAGGCCTAAAGCAATGGAGCTTTAGTAGAAACCACTGAAATTGAGCCAAAACAAACTCTTCCTCCTTTATAGTGTACATGTCTGGTATTTTGTCCCATCAACATAAAGGTGATCAACGCAGCTGCTGACTATTCTCCACAAATTCCATGACTTTCAAGCCTTTGTGAGAGTGAGAATCAGAATAAAAAAGCAAAATTATTGAATCTTGAACCTGTGCTATGTGTGTTACATGTATTATCTTATAGAATTCTCACAGCAATTTATAAGTAAGATATCCTGATATTTCCACTATAGTTGGTCTTGGAAGTGTTTGCTCACTTTCTCAAGACCACAGAATAAATGATTACACGAGGATTATTTTCCTCCACTTCATCCCACCCATGATGTGGATCATCCTTTTTTCCAGCATAACCATGCTGTATGCACCACCTACCTGTAAGTCACTTTATCTTAGGTTTGCATGCAGAGAAAAAAATCATGAATGTTCAGGGCTTGGTACTATCGGTGGCTGCAGTAGTCTCAGAATGTAGCCCTGCAGATAAGGGAGGCCGACTGTGGTTGGGAGTCCTTTGGAAACTACTTTGCCAAACTGATCTGCAGGTGATCTAGCCTATCTCTCATCCTTGGAAATTATATTTCGTATAATTGTTTCTGCTTTTCAATTCATGTCCCCTTTATTGTTCTAATATTTTGTCTACTTCAATTATTTGTCTACTCTATCAAGCCTTTTGGTATTTGATCTCATGGATTCTTCTCCCTGACTTTTATATGCGTGTTTAATTTTATCAACCAAGTGAAATCAGGGGGATACACTGTTAATCAGATAATAAATATCCATTGAAATAGACCTGGGAAACCCTCTAGCTGACATAACGACAGTAGCAAATGGTTGTGGTTAGCCTTGCATTTACCATATCTCTTTCATAGCTAACTCTGGGTGACTTTTTCTTTTAATCTTGAAGACTGAACTCAGAGCCTTCAGACTACCGAAATACATCTGAGCCCTTTTATTGTTCATACTGAGACAAAGTCTTTCTAAGTCACTAAGTTGCCCAGGCTCGGCTTAGATTTGCCATCCTACTGCCTCAGCCTCCCAGAGTGCTAGGATTATAAGCAAGCATGTACCAGTCTCTGTGCCTAGCTAGCTGTACATCTTTATGCGATTTATTATTGTAATTCAATATATATCTGCAAAGTGTAATGTTCAAATCAGGATAATAAACATTTTCATTTCTTTAATCATTAATCATTTTTGTATAACGAATTCCCTGCTCTTTTTTCTAGTCACTTGGAAATATATTATAGATTGTCTTAACTAATAGTTGCTCCATGATGCTAAAGAAGAACAAGAAATGATGCTTCCTCTCTTAACCTTTTTGAGGATCCTTATTGAATTTCTTCCCATGCCTTCTGCCCCTGTCCTTTCTATTTCTATTATTGCTGTTAATCTTTTACTATGCCAAATTTATAAATTAAACTTTATCATACGTTTGTACATATAGGAACCATATACCCTGCTGTTCTTTCATGAAGCTGGCTTAATGGTTTCTAAAAATGAATGCCAACATGTGGTATTTGTCTTTTTGTGTCTGCTTTGGACAAGGATTTAAGTTTTTTCTGTCTCTACAACTCAAGCACATGACTATCCTCACGTCTGTGTTTCCCCACCAGAGGACATGGTCTTTGAGGATGAAGTCATGGCTTAACCACTCTAGACTCCCAACATGGGGCACAGCGCCTCTGCCTCAGTACAGGCTGAAAACTGTGAATAGTGAGTAAGCATAGCCTTCCGCTATATCCTATAAAAATCCTATAATGTTGTGGAATTGTATACATATTTGCTGTGACATTGTCTGATATGTTCCTTCAACTTTTAAATTCACTATACACTGGCAGTTAGGTCTAAGGACATAGTTAGACTCTGTGTAAACATTTTGGGCAAGAGGGCTTTACAGTGATATTGTGTAGGTCATATTAGATCATATCTACAGGTCCAAGATGTCATCCTGAGTCCTTATTACTGATGCTAAGTCTGATCGCTTGGTTAAGCAGTGACAGTGATATCTGTCCTTGTAAACATCAGTTTTCTCCCTGGTGAGCAGGCAGCATTTCACAAGGGCACACTTCAGAGCCATGCAAACATTACTTCCCCAGAATTTCAGAATGCTTTAGTATCATTTAATTCTCCTTACCCATGCCAGCTATGTTTTGAGGACCACGAAATGGTGATTTTCTGTTTTACCACTATTTCTACATTTACTGTCTGGCATTCTTCTAAAGGAAATAACTTCCCAGTGTAAACTAGAGATGGCTATATTTTTTCAAAAAGCGCACAGCACTTTCTTTTCCCCTATCATTGCCAATTTTCAGAGTAGTTGGGGGTCAAGCCAACTCCAACACTGGAAAATTATACTCCTCTTCCATCACCCTCTTAGTCACCATGCATTCATGAACTTATATTTATTCTATGAATAAGAATTTTTCTTTTTTGAAAGTTCAGATTTTCCTACATTTAACCAGTGGTGTTTGAGGATATGCTCAGTGTCATTTGATAAATTTCTATTAGTCTGTGAATGTTTCTGTATTTTCTGGTTCAAAACAGTTATACCAAGTCTACCATCAATTTTCTTATCTATACTCATAATTTTCAAACCAATAAATCTTATTTCTCTTTGAGGAGGAAATGATATTTGGACACCAAGATCTGGGTACTAAATACATTTATTTGTATTGAAATATCATTGCTTTGAGGTTCTTTTGATAGCCAATGGTACGATTTTTATCACAAGTAAATATTGACATTCCAATTCAATTTTAATAGTGCAGAGCAATCCAGGTTGATATCTCTAGAGACACTACAGTTGTAGCCACCTTTCTGCCCCCAAGGTGACCATGACAAACGTTTCAAAATCTGTAGCACAAACGAAATCAGCTAAGCATGCTGTGCTGGCCACTGACACTCAGAAAGCTTCTTAACTCACATTGGACAGGTTAATATTTTTTAGAAAGATCAGATACATTCTGCTTGCCCATTGCCAACCTTTGTGATCACATCAATTCTTTCCTCCTGACTTAGGTGCAAGGATTATTCTGTCTAGCTGCTGTCCAATAAATGCTTCTTTCTAGAAGTCCCTAATAAAGGCACTTTGGGCAACCCTGACTTTGTTTGCCTCTTCTTTCGTCACCACAGCAATTTCTGCCTTTAGCAGCTGGTGTTCATGTGCCAAAACCAGATTTGTTGGCACTTGTTTTTTTTACTTTGGATAGATCTCTTTTTTCTTACGATAATATCTTTGTTACTAATAATATTATTTCATATTTGTTTTGTTCTATGATATAGATTAAGCTGCTTTAAATCTACAATACCAATGTAACATCTATCCATGAAATCACTAAGTGA
Organism: Dasyprocta punctata; assembly: GCA_004363535.1. Lineage (NCBI taxonomy): Eukaryota > Metazoa > Chordata > Mammalia > Rodentia > Dasyproctidae > Dasyprocta > Dasyprocta punctata. The sequence goes on along the minus strand of RJWM01010041.1, from coordinate 59,639 downwards.
AGTCTGAAAATTTTTGCTGTTTTCTTATCGAGATTCTGGATCTCACTGTGTATGGAACATCTGAATACTGTACTCAGTTTCACCAAAGATAATTTACTTTCTGTGGCTATTTGGACAACTTGACATACATTTCATTTCATTGATTCTATTTGATCTTTACATTTTCCCCCTTCTGGGTTAAATTTAGTTTTTGAATATGTAAAATATTTTTAAGATTCAAAAATCAAAACTATAAGCCAGGCATGGTGGTGCATGCCTGTAATCCAAGCACCCAGGGAGACAAAGGCAAGAAGGATTGCAAGTTTAAGCCCAGCCTGGGTAATTTAGTGACTCAGTGAGATATTGTCTCAAAATAATAAAAAGAAGCATGAATGGAGGTAGATCTCGGTGCAGAGACCCTGGGTTCAATTCCCAATACTGAATAAAGAAAAGAAAAGAAAAAAAGATTTTCTCTGAGAAATTGCATCTTCATTTCATTTGTGCAATTTTCATTCATTTCCAGCGATTCTTGTAGGGTTTTCATTTCAATAATAAACATGTATCTTTTTAAATTTCTCCTTCTTTACCCCTAATGTGGCACTTAAATATAATGGTCTGTGCCTTGCTTTTTCCCATGTAACAAAACATACTTGAGATCACCTCAAACTATTTCCCAGAAATCTTTTCTTACTTACTTTTTCTTGGGTACACAGGCTTCTTTGCATAGGCATATCATGATCATTTCAACTAGTCTCCCGCTAAAGGGACTCGGAGTGATTCCAATAGCATACCACTGCAAAAGATGGCACAATTCATAAAATTGACAGTATTTGCTTTTGTATTTGTGGAGGTTTATCTTCAAGTTAATATTTTAGAAAGGAGATAGTTTAGCCAAGGGCAAATACAGTGATTTTGTTTGTTGTGTATGACTGTCAGAAATATAAAAGGCTATTTGTCCACTGGCTGTCCAACAGAGTGTATTGTTCAATATCTGCATTTCCTCCAAATTTATAGGTAATAAACAATGCACCAGTATAGTTTTGACTTGTCTTTCTCTTGTTGCGACTGATGTGGGACATTTATTCGTATATCAAGTGGCCATTTACCTTTTTTTAAGTCTGAACTGTATTTGTTATCTTTTTTTTTTTTTTTTTTTTTGGTCTCTTTGAGACAGGATCTCACTATGCATTTAAGGCTAGACTTGTGCTCACTTTGCAGCCCAGGCTGGCCTCGAACTCTAAGGATCCTCCTACTTCAGCCTCCCAAGTGCTGGGATTGTAGACATGTGCCACCATGCCTGGCTGTTATCTATATTTGAAACTGGTCTGATAGTCCTCTTATTTTTGCTATTTTTAAGAATCCTTATATTTTACCATGTTGTCTAGGTTACTTGTTGCTGAGACAAAATACCCAAAACCAACAAGTCAAAGGAGGAAATATTCACTTGACTTACAGTTTGTAGAGGTTTCAATCTGTGGTCAGCTGGCCTTTGGGCAGGGTGGCATGACAGAGGGGCTTCACAGAGGAGAAATGGTCTATCACAGGGCAGGCAGCAGCAAACAAGCAGAACCACCAAGCAACAGCAGCAGCCCTTTTTCTGTCCCTTATATTCCATCCAGGTTACCTAGGGTAGTTAGCACTCACACCCAGGGTGGGGCACCCTTAATCATACCCTTAATCCCAGTATCACACAGCCGAGAACCAGTCACCTCTGAAAATCCCTACCTATGATTGCTCTGAATTTATGAGGCTTTAAAGGGGACATCTAGATGTCATCCATGACAGTGTTAGCCATTTATCTTGGATTTAAAATATAAATATTTTTTCTCAAAGAAGATAGAGATGGAATGTAAAAATCACATGATTTTTAAATATAAAACATGAAACTTACCACGGAGGTGCATGCCAGTACTTCCAGCCACCCAGGAGGCTAGGGCAGTGGGATCATAAATTTAAGGCTAGTCCAGGAAGCCTACCACAATTCTACCTCAAAATAAAAAATAAAAAGGTCTCAGTGGTAGAATGCCCCTGAGTTCAATCTCAAATGCTGAGGGAGACAGCATGTGGGGGTAGGAGGGGGTGGGGGATATAGCTCTTTCTTAGAGTCAGTGCTAAAGGCCACAAATTTCTTTGCAATTCTTTGGAGGCTGTTTAAGAGGTAGAGTGTATCATGACTTCTCAGTTTACACCTCATTAAGAGAATAATAATAGTTACATTTAGTTGAGCACTTACTATGACCCTAATGTTATGTTAAATACTATGTTTCCCACTAACTCTATGAAGTAAGCAATACTGGTCCCTTTTCATCAGTGAGGAAACTGAAGCATGAAAAATTTAGGAAATGTGCCCAAGCCATCTAGCTAGCCAAGGGATTGAGAGCCTCCAAATCTAAATCCTCAACCTCTGGACTACTTGCATCCCACTTTTAAAGAGAAGTAGTCAGTTAGAATAACTGCAAAAATAATCTGCAGAGTCCACCTGCTTTCACATAGCTTTGGCCTGCCGAAGCGTCACAATAGAGGGTAACAGTGGAGATGACAAAGAGACCCAAGCCCTTGGGATGCTGTTTCTCCATCACTTCAGAGATTCAAAGAACAGCAAATTCTCCCAAGAGCTGAGACAAGGCCACAGCTCTAAGGCGATCCTGACCTGAGGACAGCTGGCACTATGGGGGCCGCAGGGTAACCTTGTGTCCTCTCTAGTAAAGTGTGCTCAGTGCTAGGGCCAGGGCCAACGAGGGAAAGGGTGGGTAAAGTGTGATGAGGTTTTCTTTTTCATCTCATATTTTTTCCTAGGGCTTCTTAGAAATGAAGAGCTGGGCCATGTTGCTAGACAACCTGGGATTGAATCCTGCTTCTATTCCTCGGTAACTGTGGACCTGAGTCTGTGGCTTTGTCTGTGTGACCATCTCTCTGTCCCTAAGCAGGGGTGGTAATAATACTTCTTATGCTTTGAGCCAAGGAAACTGTCTCATACTGTACCTGACTCTTAACAATTGATCAACAGTGGTTTTCAATTTTACTTTGTCTTTCATCCTTTTTTTAAATAAGCCAATTTGAAAATTCGTGCAGACTGGAGAGACCACTGGGATCAGCAAGTCCTTCTGTCTGCCATTAAGTAGGTGGTCACCTTTCTAAGGTCAGGATGGCAATGACTATAGTTACCTTGGTGAAGAAATGGACAGGTCACTACATGCCTGTGGTTTTCCTTTCCCTTAGTTGTCACAATTACACTGGTCTACTGGTATCACTTTTATTCCTGTTTTAAAGTTCATCACCAAGGGTAGGACTGGCAGACCCAAACTTCTTGTTGCAAAGAAAAGCTGTCTCTCAACATTAAGGATTCACATTCATATTCCAAAATCATTCCTCCAGGTCTCATTTCATGCTAGTCAGAAGGCTCAGCAAAACTTACTTACGTTGTCACATTTTATTCCATCTTGACAAAAATGTGGAGATAGGAAGCACTTTTTACCCCTACCCAGCAAGTTGGCCTCCATTTGGATGATGGAGAAAATGAAGCTGCAGCAGAGTTAAGTGACTTGCCCAAGAGAAGAAGCTATTCAGTGCAGGAGCTATGATTTTAACCCTGGGTGGCCTAATTTCAAGTACAGCATTCTTTCTTTCTTTTTACTTTTTATGCATTTATTTATTTGAGTAGCTTAGTGAGTGATTTTAGTAAAATAATCTTGTAGCCATCACCCCAGTCAAGTAACAGAACTTTGTTGGTCATTTTATAAACCCTTCCATGTGCCCAATCTTTCCTTGTTCTAAAAGTCATTACTAACTTTTACAGTGATCACATCCTTGGTTGATTTTGTGTTTTTGTTACACAAACTATCTTCAGACATTATAGTTTAATCTTGCCCATATTTTGAAACTTGATATGTTTTTGAAGTTTTCCATAATTAGTATCCTTTTCCTGTTCTTATGCAAAACCCAGGCCATTTGATTTACAGACTGCATAGATGGGGTTTTGCTGACTGCATGATTATAATGGTTCAATTTGTTTTAGGCCCTCTGTATTTCCTGGAATTGGGCAGCTGGTCCCCAAGGGTGGATCTAAGTCAGTCTGAATCCTTTCCCAAGACCACAGGTTGTGTTTTTTCCCCAGAAGAAGCAGAGGATTTGACTTTAAATCATGCTGTTCATTTTAACAACCATGATGTTTAATGGTTGGATTCATTAATTTACTGGGGCTTAGATAATGATGACATTATGATTTTGTCTTTTATTTGCATGTATTTACTGTGGTAATTTTATAAGGAGATACTTTTTTACATACTATACTATCTGGTTATCCAGTAGCACAGTTCTTAGAGGAAAAGCAGAATAAACACATCATCCTCTCTCTCTCCCTCTCTCTCTCTCTATGCCTCACCCCCCCTCCAGCTTTCAAGATAATGAATTGGTTTCTGTCATCCTCCTAAAGGTGACAAATGGTTGTTTAAAAAGTCATTATAAATTCATGGATTTAAGCATATCACTTGGAGTTCAATCCATTGCAATTCTTATTCTTACTGAAGTTCATTTTAATGGTTCCATATTTGTCCAGTGGAAATAGTCTTACTAGCTTCCTTGCTATCTGGTATTACATGATGTTCCAGATTAATTTTCTACATCTCCTGCTCCAGACCTAGAATCAATTATTTCTCTAAGCCCCAATTTCTTTTATTGGGAAATGGTGTTTCAACACCACTATCTATATTCTTGGAATTATCATTACTCCTGGGCATTTATAGCTGCAATGCATGGAGTTAGAAGTGAGATACACAGGTTTTAATTTTCCAACCACCAAATGAATGACAAACTAGCTTGTGAGTTCTACTGATATTTTCAAGTTATATTCAAGGCAACAGAGTTTTAACTTGACCTCTATTATATTACATCTTGATCTTTCTTTTGCACTGAATCTTGGTTTTATAGGATTTGGGGTCTGATAAATTAGAATATCTTATGATTATTCATTGGCTCCATCCCACTTACACGTACTAGAATCTGATGACAACAATTTTAATATGATCACCACCATTATAATTATAGAAAACATCTTAATTCCTTCAATATACTTATTTTCTAGCTATAGCCATTATGTACTGTGACGGTTCTCTTTTAGTCCTAATTTAGTCTTCATTTTCAAGGAAATATATACTTGATGCCCACTGATAGTTCTCATGGGGAAAACTGTCATCATTTTAATTGTCTGGACCTTTTTCTCTACCGGGTTTTGTAAGAAGAACTCATATGAGCAACATTCTTGAGTTCTTTTATTTGAGTATCCATTCGTCCATGCTCTTTATACTTGAAGATCAGCTTTGATGTGTCATAAAATTCTGGCTCATAATTTCCTGCTTTAAATATCTTGAATATGGTGCTTCATTTTCTTCTGGCATAAAGTAGTGCTAGAAAACATCACTTGATAATTATCTAATTTTCTTTTCTTTTTAAATCACATTTTCTTTATTCTGAATTAACTACAGGATTCCCTCTTTTTTTTCTTTTAATACTTCTAATAACTTTACTGGACCAAATCTTCTTATTGATTATTCCATGTCAATACTCTCAGGCCAACAGCATTTTGTTTCAGTAACTAGTTTCATATATTTTTCTTTACTTCAAGAAAGTTCCCTTGGGTTCAAGTTTGTATTATTTATGCTGTCTCCTTCCTTTAGTTTTCTTCTACTAGTATCTGTATGCCACATCTTCAATATTACTACATTATATTGAATTGGTCTTCTTTCTTTATTTTTTAGGCTACACTTATCACCTACCATTTTATTAAGATAGTATCCCTTTTCTTATTTATTTTTGTATTCTTAAACATTCATTTCTCATTAAACTTTTAGATTTTTATTTCTAGTTGCTTACTAAATTCTGTTGCCTTATTCTGTATTTCTCTAATTCTGATGTATATTTTATTCTACCTCATGTTGCTTTCTTAATGTCTTTTAGCATATTTTGAAGTTGTTTTTCTACTATGGCTTTTTGGAGTACATTCATTATAAAGACGTTATTTGGTTCCACAATCCATGTTTCCTTACATTAATATTGTGTGAGAGCTGATGTTGAAAATATTATTATATCACTTTAAATGAAATTACTTTTCTTGAACTTTTACAAAGAGACTTGGTTTAGATAGAGCCTTCTAACTGCCCAAAACTCCTCTTTCTGTTAGCTTCATGTGGGGCTCAAAATATGGCTGCTTAATTTCTGATATTTTCTGGCTCTGTTTCCTTCGCCTCTACAAATCTCTTTTTTCTTACTGTCTCTGAGGGCTCTTTCCTGCTCAATTTTTATTTCAGTACTAACAGCATATATTTTCAACCTGAAGCTTTGTCCTAGACAGGTGTCCTGAGGGGCAGTTCCAAGAGTCCACAGAGGTTAGACAGCCTCAAACCCTTCAAACTTTCTTAACTCAGGTCTTCCACATCACTTATTTTGCCAAATCTCTTCAAGTTTCAACTGTTTTCTTAGATAGTTACACTGTGTTAAGTGGTGAAGACTTCCTGATTGTTTGGTAGGGCAGGGTGGGGAGATTGGGTCTTCCTGTTTTGGGTTTTTTACTCTACTTTCTCCTATATTGATACCAGAAGTCTGGTGGTGTATTGGAGTTGTTTATCCACCTGCTTAGATTTTAGAGATTGCTAGAATACTTGGTTGTCTAGTTTTGGTGAAAATTTTATCCATGAATTTTGACTTACCACATAATTGTTTGTATATTTTATGTGAAGATTCTGAAATGGCCAAAAAACTTCATCCCTGTCACCTGTTTGAATTGTACTTTTTCTTGTTTGAAAGATAAAGAAATTATAAATTTTTTGAGATATGCAAAAGATATGGAAAACAAAATAGCAGATATGATCCAGCTTAACCAAAGCATCACGGATTCAGTAGGAACTAACTTGGTGATCCTTTCTGTCATAGTATCAACTCCACACCAATCCCACCACTCCCTAGAGGTGATCAAGGGAGTTAGTAAACAAATTATGGTATATTCATGGAAGAGAATAGATAGCATAAATGCGAATGACTAAAACCACAGGAATCAACCTTGGTAGATTTCAAAGGCTCTGGTGGCTCCTGAATATTTCTATCTTTTGTCACATAGCTAGCCATTTTCATATTTGATCCATTGAAAGTTCTTGTTATCCATGTGAGAAGTTGATGACCTTGTCAGTAACCAGAAGTTTCCACCAGGGAGTCCTTGCAGTATCTGTTAATTCACTTTGATTGGAATTTTCAGTAGGCCAAATTTGGTATTTTCCCATTAGAAACACAGACTTTTCTTACACTTCATGGTTTGTAATTTCCACAGGTTAATATGCTTTGCACCAAGAAAAAAAAACATAATTACTTTGCACCAAGCTGTACGGAGCTGTACCAACTCAAGAACATAATTATTGCTGTGTTGTGAGCACAGCAAAGTTGATTCTTATTTGTGATACTGAGTTATTATGCTGCAAGTTTGCAAAATTATTTAGCTAGAAATAATTATACCCAATGTAGTCAGATTCAGAGAATCACAGATTGCAGTAAATTAGAAAGTCTGATCCTAAATATATATATTATGTTATCTTGTTTTTGCTCTCTCTTTCCCTGAGTCATTTATCCCTTTCCTTGCAAACTTTTGATTCATTTAACTGCTTCTCTTTAAAGATTTTTTTTCTATTCTCATCATATTTTAATAAGATGTAAATTGTGAGCATCCTAGAAAATCAGTCCGTCTTGGCTGTCTGTCTTTTATGAGGCTATGCAATTGTGTAGAACGATCTCCATCCTAGACACAACCTGCCACTCAAAGTCGAGTTGAGTGACTCATAGAGATCTTTAAAAGGCAATGATTAAGTAACTTCTAATTTGAGCAAGATCAAGCTCAGCAGTAAAACTTTCTGAGTTTGCAAGCCATATGGTACAATAGCAAGACCACCACCCAGGTACTGTACTGTAACCTGCAAACCAGTGCCTCGTGTGCAGCTGTGCCAACTCCAAACCACGCTTTCATTTCCATGAGAATCACTTTCTCTGTAAAACGAAGTTAACAAGTAATTTGACAAGTATAGGCTGTCATTAAGGTAATTAAGATGACCACCCCCATGACCATGAAAGTTGTCAAAAGGTGACTATAAACTGATGTGCATTTGAGCAGGGTTTACCCCTCTCAGTTATTCTCAACTTTGGCTGCTGTAGGATCTTCTGGGTAAGCTCTAAAAAAATTAAAAATGCTCTGGTCTCACCTCAGGGATTCTGATTTCAGCAGTCGCGAAGGAAGGCAAGGAATCCTGTTGTTATAAAGCTCCCCAATGATTTGAATGTGCACCTGAGACTGAGACGCTTTGATTGCATGGCTCAGAGCTGAGTCCATCCAACATTTCACCTTGCAGCAAATTAATTTTCTTTCAAAGTCTGCTGATCCTGCCATTGGTTTTGAATAATTATAAATTTGTGATTCCCAAACAAGTCTCTGCTCAGAATCATCCCTAATGGTATTTAAAAGATAAGATTTGTGAGCAAAATCCTTGGTCTGCTGAATCAGAAGTTCTAGGAGCAAAGACCTGAAAGAGTTTTTATACGCACTACAGCTCTTGATGATTAGTGGAATCATCTCCAACAGGGCAGGTTTAGTTGCTCATGGAGGGAATATTTATCAGGACAAAAGAGCATGGATCTTGATTTCTCCTTTGAAAATGGAACAAGGTAGATGAAATTGAGTGGGCTATTTGAGTTCATGATAAGTCATTCTTTTTATATCTCATTTTCTCTCAAGAAGTTTCACATATTCAACTTGGCTTTATCAAGAACTTAAGCAGATGCTTTTCAGGTCTCTGGCAGAAAACATCAATGAATCACAGCTTGAGACCTTTTCTTTACAGGAACCTGCAGGAGAAAGAGTGATGAAAGAACATTGGGAGTATTCCTGCATTTTTATTCTCTTTTGGTAACCACAGTAGAAAATAGAGATAAATATTTTTTTAATGTTCCTAAAATGCACAGTTGGATGTATAAATACCTCCCTAGTTGTGAGCAATATGAAGTCACTGTCCTGAACTATCATGAGCTGGGAGCATCCACTCCATGGTTATTGAAGCCCAACTTCCTGTCATCTGACCTGGAAGGCAGAAAGGAGCTCATGATTACTGTGTGGGTTTGTCGATCTCTGTCTCCTGGGAATTATGAGAGAAACTTAACCTCATCAATTGTTCTTTCATAAATTCTCTTGCTACATTCAGGGTTGGCTTCTATTCATGCTTCTAAGTCATCTTCCAAGGAGCCAAGGTGGTAGGGAGAGTGGAAAGAAAATGTATTTTCTCAGAGAAAAATGACTTAGAAAACAGGAATCTGGGGCAAGAGTTTAAGTATCCGTCTGATAATTTCTTGCAATTCATTGCTTGAAAGACCTGTGATATTTGCAAAAGGGTTACAAAGTTATAATGAGGTCATAGCTGTCATTCAGAAGATGAACAAGTTTCCTTTGGGGATGGCTTTATCTAATATCTGTGTCAGATTTTAGAATCAGTCCTGTTCATTGTTCTCTCACAAGTCTTGAATTATAAGAAACTTTAGATCTTCAGGGTTCAGTTAAGATCCCAACCTATGGTCATTAATTCATTCATTAACTCAACTGAGTGTCTCATGTACCAGCCAACACTACAGGGGTAGCTGATGTCTATATTCACTCAGTATCTTTGTTTCTGAATCTATACAGAGGCAGAGGGGTCGTTCTCTATTTTGAGAGTTTAGAGAAGACATGACATTATCCTGTAAGGAACCTTTGTTCTATTTGGTTACATGGGTGTGAGACTCATCCTGTGTTTATAATTTGGAAATAGAGCAGGGTGAAAATCGCAGTCCAAATATTTCTTCTATAGTACTAAGTCAGCTATTGATCAAAGACCCATCTCCTCATTTGCAAATGGATATAATAAAAATGTCAGGACATTTTCCTCATAAATTCCTGTGACAATTCCACAAGATAACACATGCAATCATTAGTGCATTTACCTAGATTAGGGTAGATTCATTTCATTCTTATTATAAGTATATATGTTGTGAAAATTACAAAAAAAAATAGACAGTTTCAAAGCATGATTTATAAAAGTTTACTAGTCTGTTATGGTTTGTGTCTAGAGGTCCCTCTAAACCCTCATGTGGTCATAGGGTTTTTTCAGAGGTGGTTGAGTCTACAGTGTGTGATTGATTTGTAGTGCAATCCTGGGATGAAAGGTGTGAGTGCTGCAGCCACCCTGGGGTGGGCAGCCTGCATACATTGTAATAAGGGAAAGAAAGAGGCTCATTCTGTCTTGTTGCTTTCGTTGTCTTCTTTGGTCACAAACAGTTGCCCCTCTGCCATATACCAACCTGCCTTGGAGCCAATCAATTATGGACTGAAACCTCTAAAACTGTGAGATAAGTAAACCTTTCCCCCGTTAACTTTGGGTGTTGGGTATTTTGTCTCAGCAACAAGAAGAGTAACTGAGACATTGTCCATGGGAAAAAAAATTAATCACCTCAAGGAAACAATCAGAGAAATCTAGAATAAGGTATTTAAAAAAACACAATAGAACTTGAATTGTCAAAAGATCAATATCATTAAAGCAATTGAGGAACTATTCCATTCAAGGCCATAATTAGTATATCACCTGCTCTAGTTTCCCTCAATCCTACTAAAGTGACCCAGGTACTTCCTGCTTGAACATGATCAAAATGGGGCTTGTACTCAGACAGCTCCAGGTTCTCTCCTTTCTCTGCCTCTTGCTGTTTTGGGTTGCAGTGGAGACACCACTGCAGGGGGGGATTTCTGTGCCCCTTGGCACAAGGGCCTGGAGCCTGGTGCCTGGGACCTGGGGCCTGGACCACCTTTATTTTGTTGGCTTCTCCTGGTGTGACACATCCATCTGATCTTCATTTTTATCCTTGTGTGGCCTCTGAAGGCCCACTTCTCACTTCACCCTGAACTTTATGTCCCCTAGTTCCTTTTCAGACCTTCTTCTTCCATCTTGGGAAGTGAGACCATTCTAGGTGCTTTTCTGTAACCCTGTGGGGCACACAGAACTCCAAGGCCCAAAGAATGAGAATCTGGAGAAGTACCCACATTGCTGCCTTTGGTGGGGGGGAGCAAAAGAGGATTCAACCCCCCTGGTGACCTGCAGCCCTCAGGGCCTGTCCTTGTTCTAGAGTTTTGACTTCAGCAGTGGGTCAAGGCTGCAACCTGCTCAGGAACACACTATTGCTAAATTCATGCCAATCCCCTATGGTCTTTGTCTTTATCCCCTTCTGGACAGAAACAAACAAGTTCTTGTTCTAATGCGTTATATATGGATTAACTTTATGACCTCATCCTTCAGACTTTAGCTTTTGATTTTTCAAACGAAGGCCTTTGGAATTCAGATCAGCCTCTTCTCTCTCAAGAGCCTGGCTCCAGCAATTGAGTGCAATGGGTGTCAAGATTAGCAGTGGCTCCAGACCCTTGAATCATCTCATGGCTACTCCACAGGCAGCAGGGGGGCTCCTCAAGAAAGCTCTTGGTGCCACCTGAATGGCAGAGGCAGGGGTGATAAAGTAAAAGGAATCTGAAGGGCAAACAGATGCTTATTATTGTAAACTGAATAAAGACCGTCCCCAAACCATCACATCCTAATCTCTGGAACCAGTGAGTTTACTTGGCAAGAGTGCTTGCAGATTTATGAATTAAATATTTTGAGATGGTAGATCATCTGGGTTTATCTGGATGAGCCCAATGTCACAAGCGGCCTTATAAGAGGGAGGTGTGAAGGTCAGAATTAGAAAAAGAACATATGGCAACAGAAAAAATGGTTTGAAGATGGACTGAGGATTCATAGCCAAGGAATTGAGGCCCCTCCACAAGATGGAAAAAACAAGGAAACACATCTTTTTTAGAGCCTCCAGAAGAAACACAGCTCTGCTGTCCCTTGATTTTAGCCCTCTAAGACTCACTTTGGACTCCTCCTCTCTGTAATTGTGAAATGATAAATTTGAGTTGTTTTATAGATTTGTGAGAATTTGTCATGAAACAAATAGCATGGTACAGGAATATGTCATAATTACTGTCATTATGTTCAACACCACACCCCATGATATCACTGGAGGGGTTGGATGAGGACTGCTGTCTATTCCTTCCTGGACTGTAAACCCATCGGGGGTAAATCCTGCTCTATCCTGCTTGTTTTGCAATCCACTTACAGTGGACACCAGAAGATTTTGGTTGAGCAAATGAGTGACTTGTTCCCTTTCCCTAAGTCAGTGTATCGGGTAATATGCCCAGGGGTGGAGCCGACATACAATGTAAGGGAAGGTGGGTCTTCCTCTTGTTCACTTCCTCTTCCGCCTCTCTCGCTCGCCAGCGCACCTTGTTGCTCGCGGCTGCCATGAAAGGCAGCCCTGCCCTGCCATGCTGACTTGGAGCCAACTAATGGACTTAAACTCCCGAGAAACTGTAAGAATAAACCTTTCCTTCCCTAATTTGGGGTGTCAGGTATTTTGTCTTGGCAACGAGCGAAAAGTAACTAAGACAGTCAGCTTGTGTTCTGGAGTTGATTCTCCACTGATTTCAAGGGCCTACTACCTTTCATCTGGTGGGATTGGGCCTCTTGTCTCTGTAAGACATGAACATTTTACTTTTGTGATGGTGTCTGTTTTCCAAGCTCAAAACATCTCATCGTTCTCCTGAAGGTTTAAGAGCATGCTTTAGCCCAGCCAAATGGTAAGACTGAGATGCTAGACATGACAGTGCAAATGCCCCTCCCACACAAGATCACGCTTTGTGCTTCTTTGGAATTATTTATGGGGAGTAAGGTAAGATACCTTATGGTACTCCTGTATTAAAGGACTTGGTCTTTGTAGCCTTGTGTCCTCTTGACTTGGTGCCACACATTAGCCCGTACAAGCATGGCACGAGAAAGTCTGAGTCTGCTCAGAGCAGATATGGCCACCCTTTCACACTCAGACATTTTACACCTAGGGATTATGACTTACCTTTGCCAGTTTTGGTTTATCTCAGAAGAGGTAAGCTGACTGGTTTCTGAAATATCAACAGATACGGCTCCATGGAGATGTCTCTACTTTCCAGTATTGACAGTCTACTCTAGGGTGTACTTGGCACATGGGTGTCCTTATGCATGACACCTACAACCTATCCATAATTGCTGGAGGATCATGCTGGGGAGAATAGTCAGGTTATATACAGTTCAGACAAAAAGAGTACCACCATCTATTAGTGGATATGAGAGATAGGAGGGTGAATTTCCCATTCTTTACCACACTGCTGGCATTTTACTCTGCATTGAAACACCTAAGCTCTTTGTGCATGCCTCTCTCCAGCTATGTTATAAATCTTTTGAAGACAGGAACCAGAACCTAAACCTCTTTGTGTCCCTAGACCCCAACATTGTGCTTGGCATATTGTAAGGTTATATAGACATCTGTTGTTTTACTGACCTCAGAGATTAACATACAGACTCACATAGAATCATAGTTTCTTGCTGTATGCCTAAAACCCTGGGGAAAGCAATCTTGGCTGGTTTCAGCCCTCACTGAGCTGCAGCAGACCCAGCACCAAGGAACTTGTTTTAAGGTCTTTCAGCTGAGTTTCCCCAGCTTCACTCCAGCTTCTTTTATTCTGTCCTCCATGAGTCAGAAGCCTCTCCTATTAGGGTTCAAGGCACGTGCCAATAGCACAGATCTAATTCTGATGTTTGAGAAGTTATACACAGGTTAATTTTCTAGGATAACATCTTTAAATTGGATAGAGACATTGGTAGTTAGCAATTTTGGGAAAACAATCACTGAAAATTTATGCCCACACTAATAGTTTTTCATTACTTATTTTTGAATTGAGCACATGAAATAGGATGGTGATAAAGTGGCGACTGTGACTCTGGATTTAGCAGAAATAATGATCCCCAATTTTTAACCATGTTATGGTTAACAATGAATCTACTATTATGCAAATGTCAATGCAGAAATTTGCCTCCCAAATGATCCTCCCATATTTAACTGTCATTCACAGATGACTCAACTAAATGAATGGTAGGTTTAGTTCTCCCCAAACCCTTCTTTGGCAGGACTGTTAACCAGCTGTCTCACCTCACAGAGTTCTTCCTGGTTTGCTAAGTATACACCAGATGGTTTAAACCCTATTTTCTCCTATACAAGTAGGAGAGGAGGGAGGCCATAACTAAGGTATTGTATTAACTGTTGAATCAGTCAAGCCTGTGCTTCAAGCTTTTTAGTATTGTTTCAGATGTCAGGAAGTGACATTTTATACTAAAAAGGGTTAATCAGATTTAGTGGAATGCCATCCAAGTTTTATTAAATGTCAGGGTTTCTCGATATGCTACACATTGGCAAGATGAGAGTATCATTGAGAGGAAAATTTATAGAATATGTCTGTACTGATCCCAGGACACAAAGGGAGTTGTTACCAGGCAACAGAAACATCTTCATATTCACCACAGGGTTCAGGGGCCTTTCCCAGGCTCTTTCCTCCCTAGGTCCTGTTGGGAGCAGGGCACATCCTCATGTGGAAGGCAGAATGTCCTGGCTGACCTGGCCTGTGCTCCCAGCCTTCCATCCTGAGTCTTCCCGTCAATGAAATGGGGATGAGTGGATGGCTAGCATGAGGGGTGGATTGAATTGAGGCCAGAAAGGTTGTTACTCTCTTGCTCAACTGCAGATAAGTAGATTTTGGAAACAGATGGTGCAGTCTGCAACCCAAATTACAGTCAGAAAATACAATGAAGAGGTAAATAGTACCTACCATCTTTGCCAATAGATAGACAGGTTCTCCCCTTATTATCTGGCTAGAAGATACAGTTCCAGTTACCTGCATTTAAAATTTCAATTGGGAGTGGTTCTATGGATAGAAAACAAGAGGAGGCAATATCAAATGAGAGCTCAAATATTTAGGAGAAAGAAAGAATTTTGAAATTAATGCTACTCACTGACTATTTCAATCACAGATTTTAAAAAAGGAATATCCAGAAAGAGGGCCTCCATGACAACAAACTCAAAAGGCCTGCTTCAAAGAAGCTATGCCCCCAAGTCCACAGAGAACAGACAGTGACCATGGTGTCTTGGAACAGACAGGGCCTCACTGAAATCTCTCAGGTGACTGATAAACTGAGTCCCTCAATATAATAGCGTTCTGCGGGCTTCTGCTCAAACTGAGATTCTTCCTAGGTTACTCCAGGAGCCTCAGGATTCACACTATGGCAGAGAAGGCTTTTCTCCATCAAAACCCCCTTCCTTTTAGGTTCCTTCCCCATCTATGGTACATAGTGTACCATCTTGGAACCAAGAATTTTAAGAAATAAATAGTTTGCTTTGTGGATCTTTTCTCCTTCTGCCAGCTAAATATAAACAATGGCAGGTCCTGGATAATTTTGGAGCCCTGAGGTGGAAGTTAGCTTTGGCCCCTTCATCACCTCAGGAAGGAAAGTTACTCACTAACCAAGAATCACCTACTAACCAGGAATACCTGTAGAGGTTGCCTGAGTAAGACCTGTTGTGTTTGTCTTATGGTGTACATTTGTGCCTATTTGTTACTGCAGCCATGCCTACCCTAGTTAACATGCACATAGGCTTTGTATGATGTCCATGCGCATTTGTTCAATAAGAATTTATTGCATATTTTTCTGATTGGCTCTGGAGACAACAGGGCATTTAAAGAGAATGTGATTTTTGCCATCATGGATATTAGAATTATGTAGGTGCAGTCAGATAAAAATCATGTCAGTGAGAAAACGTACAAAATAATTACAAACTGCTATAAAAACTATAAAGGAATGAAAAAGGAAACTAAAAATAAATTTAAGATTTGGTGTTCATGAAAGGCATTGCCCTAGAAACAGTGTTTATGCTTCTCTAAAGGATGCAAATCTATGGAGAGACAGGGAAAAGCACTTTAGCAAAAGGCATAGTATGTGAAAAACTCAGAGGCTGAAAGGAGTAGAGGAATAGGGAGAAGATAGAAAGTAGACTAGGCAAGGTACCACAGACAAGGTGATGAGGATCTTAGCAGAAAGGCAGAAGAATCACATTTGATTTGTGATTTATAGGAAGACTTTTGGCTCCTGTTTGTTGGATAATGGGTTGAGAGGAACCTGGAGCAAGGATTCCAGTTAAGAGTAGAATTGTGATCCAGGACAGAGATGATAGAGTTTGGACATCAGTTACTAGCAGACTGAAGTGTGAGCCAAGTTCTGGAGGTAAATGACCAGGATTTGTTGACATACTAAAAGGGGTGGGGTGGGGGGTTGCTGGATTTTCAGCTTAGGTGGTTTTATTGACAGAGATGGAGAGACAGGGAAGTGGGAAGAAATCAAAGTTCGGTTTGAACATGTTAAATTAAGATTTCCCAGAGATATTTTTGCAGACCTGCCAGAGAGTGTGAAGATGAGTCTGGCACTTGAAGGTGAAGTTTGAGCTTTTGTGCTTTTGAAACTCTTAGTACGTGGATCCCAGGTCAAGTTCCAGGAATGTGGGCTGCTACCTAGGCTGACAGTGTAGATGGAGTAAAGAGGGCCAGTGACCACCCCTGAGGAGCATGCACAGTTTTAGCACATACGTTATGGAGGGGTCAACAAAGGAGGCTTAAAAATAGGAAGAGGGAAATTTGGTCAACATGGTGTTTTGGGAACTAAGAGAAACCTTCGGTTTTAGGAAGAGAACAGTTTTTCTTCTTCTAGAAATGGAAGGGACCAGCACAACTGCACCTGGGGGAAGGGGTAGGTGAGAAGGAGACACAGCTGTGGTACAGGAGCTTAGGATTAGGCTGGAGAGGTGGTCCTGACCAGGGGTGGAAATGCTTATTCGCCGCAGTAAGTATTTTTCATGTGACTCCAGGGCAATGTGGTGCCTACAAAGTCTTAAAGCCTCCAAGCGATGAGATCAGACCAATGGTTTTGAGGGGTCACCTTGTAGGTAAGGAAAAGGTAGATGGAGGCAGAAGAGAGAGCAGTGAGGTAGCCGCTTTCATCCACATGGAGGATGAAGGGCATTGAAAATAGCACCATGCTAAAGAAGACATCAAGTCCAGGATAGGTACAGTACCCTGACTGGATGTAGGGACAGGCAAAGCGTGGGGGTTAATAGTGAGTGAGGCAAGCAAGCCTGAAGTTTGAAATGCAGCACTACTAAAATCCAAACCCAGAAAGCCAAGTCTCAAAAGGTCTAATAACAGCTCAGCCACGAGAAAGGAACAGCAGAACAACCTGCAGTTTTCACTTACGTGAACAGCATTTGTAGAGTGGGGCAAGGTTCCTTCAAAGTCCCTCCTTTCTCCTTTATTTTTGTCACATGCTCCTGGCCCCCACCATCTCCCACTTCGCATGACCTCCTATGACTTCCCATGTACGCATCTCATCTCTTTTCACCTCTGCGAAGACACTCAAGAACTGCTTGGAAATTCTACAGGGAAAGGAAAGAAACAGAATTCACAAAGCCATATTCTTCTAGGAGTGAGAATAACTATATCATCAAATGAACAATAGAATTTCCAGTGCCAAAGTTTCCTCTGGGTAATGAAGAGCACCTTTATGTATAACACAAGGAAACTGTGGTCCAGCTGGTTTCCTTATCTGGCAAAGGTTCCACTGAGATGACAAATCAACCCTGAAATTTTCTCCTCCTTCACCTGTGCTAAGTGAAATGGTTGCCAGAGAACCAGCCTCAGTAACAGAACCCCATGTAAAGTCATGAAAAGATGTCTTCCAGTCATTTCGGCATCACGTGGAAGGCTGTGTCTTACGTCAAGCCTCATTGTATGAGAGGGAGCCATGTGGGGCTGCAAGGTGGCAGCCAGGGTTCTCAGAGCCAGCTGACCTGCTGGGTGCAGAGTGGGCCAATTGTGGGCAGAACTGCCACACTGGGAACCCGGAAGAAGCCAAACAGCCCCAAAACCCAGCAAAGAGCCTTTGAAAATGTGGCCCTGACTGTGAGCTGTGAAGTGTTGCTAAAAGGAGAAAACAATACATCAGTTATCAGAAATCACAAATTAGCACACCAATGTTGAAATAAGACTTGAGAATGTCAAATAGTTACACTTGCTATACTTATTTGCCAAATTGGAGTAAAGGTTTAGTCTTGCTGGACCAAGAATAGCCTTCACAGGCTATCAACAGACAGAAGCATCTCCTCCTCTCAGGAACAGATGCTCATTATAGTGAAGCATGGTGCTGGGTGTGTTCGTGTGTATGCTGTGGGATCAAATGTCTACTGTCCTCTAGGAAGAAGGAATCAAAGAGGCTCCAGGTCCTTCTTAGAGATCACCAGTGTGTTTGGATAAACCGATTTAGTTAACTTTGAAAAGTACTTTACATTTTTAAAAAACTGTGAGATTGATAACATGCACTACAATTTAGACTTACTGAGATCTGATTCGAATGGGATGAGAGTGTGTTTTTTTTTGTTTTTTGTTTTTTAATTTCTTCTTGGGTTTTGGCTTTGTTTTGTTTTATTTTTCCCAGTGCTGGAAATGGAACCTAGAGCCTCTTACACATAAAAGCATGTGATTTTTAGAATAAAATCAACTATTTCTGCCTTGGAAACACCATCCCCTTCTAGAATCATCACTCTTTGACTCTGCTCATGTTTTCCAGTGCTTCTGAGATCGCTCAAACAGTTGTTTGATCTGGTGTGCGAAGCCACATTATTTGAAACTCCAGAAAATCACTCTCATGGCTTTCCAGGCATGCCTCTTTATTTTCACCCTAATAGTGTTGCTTGGTTTAATCCCCTACTGAATTCATAGCTCTGGTTCTGAATGAATTTTTCTTCTTGATAGTTGGCAGCTTCTACAGCTGAAAGGTTGAGAGTGGCAAGGAAATACAAAGTTGTCATTTTTATTTTCCCAAACTTGAAATTAAGGTTTACTTTTTGCTTCTTTTGTTTCTCATTCTTTGTTTTTATATTTTAATTCATTATGAAGGATTATTCATGAATGAATGCCTTTAACAAGCTTTCATCGAGTATTTTTAATGTGTCCTTTTTCATGGGCCCAGTGTTGTCTTGGGATATGCCATTGGACAAGGTGTGAGTCTTGTCTGCCCAGAGTCCTAGCATTATTGTGATTTACACAAGGATGAGCTCTGTGAAGTGTGGGCTCCACAAGCCCATCAGGGTGCCTTGACCAAAAATGGTACAGATGGGCTAGAGCTCCAGGAGAGACCAGTAGATTGGAGAAGGCAGCCTAAGGAAGAGAAGATCCAACGGGGCTTTGAGGTTCAGCAAAATTCCTCAGCCAACTTCCTCCTTGGCTGGCTTCTTCAGGAGGCACAGTAAGGACAGTGCTTGGGGCTTATGAATGTTTTTTAATTCTTCTGAAATCAAAAGCATATAACACAACTTGGACTGTATTTGTCCCTATCCCAATACTGTTATAAAATATAATTTTATAGTATTTTAAGAAATGCATCAACACTGTCCTGAGTTCTATCAGGTTCTCAAATCAACCACATGGGAAAAATGTGGCCTATCTCTCCAGGGTCATGAGAAAGATGTCTGCAAGGCAGAAGTCTCAGACTTATTGCAGAGAAGCTGAGAGGGGAGGCTGTTATGCCTGCAGCTGTATGATATTCTTGGACAAATGTCTCATCCTAGGCAAAAACCAGGCCAGGAACTCACAGACAGACCAGGCTATCGATCTGGCCAGGATTATGCTACTCTGATGTTGGCCACCTTCTCTAAGAGGTACCTTTATGCAGACAGTGATAGGTGTAAACACCTGGGTCCCTGCTGACATTTACAGTCACATGGCTCTTTCTCTTGCCAGTCACTTCTTAAAGCATGTCACCAAGAGACGGTGAGATGCTGAGCTTCCTCAGGCCTTTCGCCTTTCCACCTGCCCTTTTTGCTATCACTTCCTACTTGCTCTCGGGCCACAAGTCTTTCTCCCTATCCTTCAACTCCTGGAAGTTTTCAGGTGATCCAGCTGACCCTGTTTCCCAAGACACAGTGCAAGGGCACAATTATACAAATAGTAAAGGCACAGCTATAAAATAGCAGACTTACAGATGAGTTATAGCACGTTAAAAATCAAATAGTAGTCTCTGCCTATGCTCCTGCTGCCTGTCACCTAAACACCCTGCTAAATTCAGTCAGCTTTGACTATCTGGGTCCAACTGTTTTTCTTCTGATAATGTGCTGGGCCAATTTGACTATTTCAACTTGCTTCAAGGACTTCGGTTAGGACTAAGTGACCCAGTCAAAAACACTTCTAGCTTTGCTTGCTCCACTTAAACTCTCTCCCTTGGTCCCCAGAATATTATTATAAACAATTCCTTTTAAGAAAATCTATTTAAAATTAAATTGCCTGATAATGTGTGACTTAATTCACGTAACCAGTCATGTAACAACCTGCCTTCTGCCTTGTACTTTCTGTTTGTAAACTGTATTTAAACTAGACTCAAAGCTGGCTCCTTGCTGGTGATTTGGACTCTGTTATAGTCCCCCAGCCCACTGGCATAAAATCAATAGTTGCCTTCTAGATTCCTCAGTGCAAAGAGTCTTCCATTCAGTTTGCTATTGGCTTTTCTGCAACAACAACAGTCCTCTGGGCACCTGCCTTCCTCTTTTTAAAGAGTATTGAGTGCAGTTAGCTTCTGGTTCTGCCTCTGCTGTGTTTACTTATTCTCGAGCTCCTCTGTGAAACCAGATAGTTCCTCTAAGTATTTCTTTAGACTGAGATGCCAAACTTTACAGAGAGGTGACATGAGGAGCAGAAAAAGGCTCTGCTTCCCAAGGTTACAGTCCAGTTTTTGGATTCTTGTCTGGCTGGCTGGGTAACCAAGCAGGGCTGACTCTGTGGGTATGCAACTCAAATAATCCCATAGGCCCGGTATTCAGAAAACCTCCTCACTCAGTGTGATGACCTGATATTGCTTGTTTGAAAATTCTTAGTAATTATTGGACAAGGAGCATCTATATTTTCACTTTGCATTGGGCTCTGCAAATTGTGTGGCCAGTCCTGGATCTTGAGTCAAATAGTGACCAAACTAGTAATCTGTGTTGAGCTGCACCTGGGGTTCATCCATTCATCTCACTGCAAGCCTATAAGGGAATTACTGGTTCTTATTACTAGTTTCATTTACAGAGGAGGAAATGGAGGCACAGTGGTTAAGTCACTTGTCTAAGATTATCAGGATGAGGGTATAGGATTCCAGGATCTTTTCTCACAGCCCCATATCCTGTTGCCTCAGGCAGATATTTGCCTTTCCTGCCTGCCTGTTCCCTTCCTGTCCAGTAATTCCTGGTTTCTGCTCGACTCTGCTGGACTCCATAGAAGGGCTCTTTCCTGGTAGCTCTTGGTGGAATCATTAATTTATGTTTGCCCTAAACCCAGCTGACTGAGGTTTCCTGACCCAGAGTAGGCCAGGCATTTTCCTTAGAGTCACTTTGCTGCATTCGAGTTTCTGCTCCCAAGAGCCTGGGGTCTGCTTTGATCTGTTGTCCAGGCAGAGTCTCCAACTCCTCTTTCACTTCTGCAAGTTCCTCATTCTCTCCCCAGGTGGGTCTGCCACTTACATCTGAGAGCTTTCTCTTGTAAGGGGCCTCAGGAGCTTGTGTGTATAGATAGCATGGATGACAATACCTGGTTGCTGGATTGCGTTAGCAAAAGAATGCTTGCCATGTGCCCAGGATGGCCCCCACATATAGGGAACATTTAGGAAAAGACAGCTGTTGCCACTTGAGCTCCAAGTTCTGAACTGTACTCTCCATGTTCGCTTTCTTGCAGTATTCCTGGCAATCCATTCTGTGGCTGCACAAAGTACATGTTGGCTATGTGATCAGTTGAGACACCGAAGGAGCTTTATATTCTAAAGTGAAGTGGTGGCTCATCTTAGACAAGTATCTTTCCTGCAATGCTGACATGTCTCTAGAGTGGTGACTTCCTGCAGAATCTCTCTGGGCATTCTACACAATCAGTGCCATGCTACCAGACAACAATGCACTAACAGCAACTCAGGTTCTCCAACTGACACCAAGTCTTGGGCTTCCAGTGTCATATTCAAACCAATGTAAGAACATCCTTTTTCCTATCTGTTAGCCCCTCTTCCACCACTTTCCTTCTAGAGGGTCATATGTGAGCATTAGGGAAATAGATGATCTGCCCTGTGGGTATTTTTATGTTTAGACTGAATCAGGCTGGTCTTTAACAGACTTCCATGGAACATAGATAAGATAATTCTGAAAGAAGTAAAATTCAAAAGTTCACACATATTTCCAGATCAGGTTATTTGTACTCCTCAAGGATAAGGTTGAAGTTTGGTGCTAGAAATTTCTGTCAATTCATGGCTGTCCAGTATGGCAGCCTGGTGGGCCAGCTTGGACCACAGTGGCTTGGGGACCCCAGAATGCATATATGGGCAGTTCTATTCCCAAAGCTGATACAATTGCTCCCTTTTCCACCAACTGCCTCAAGATCTTACAGTTAGAGATCCCCAAAATATAGTGCATTCTTTCTCTACCTGTCCATTCATGAGGATTGTTCCCCAAATTTCTATTTCTAAGAAGGAAACATAGTTTTGCAAGGACTTGAGGGCTAATGTACTTCCTTGGTGTCCTTCATTTGGGCAAGGACGAAGCAGCCAGGGAGACAGGGAGAACTTCCAAGGGCATAAGGCAAGTCCTGTCAGGGATGGCTGTACCCCACGGATGCACAGGCCCTCCACTTTCTGCTGGCAGCAGTGGGCAGCAAATGAGTGGAATTCTAGTGTGTTCTCTCACTCAGGCTTGAATCTTGCCTCCTTCATTTGCAAACTCCTCTGTGGCTATTTTCTTTGGCTATTTCTTGAACTAGCACCACTTTGAGGTAGGCTGGCATGAGCCCTTACTATGGAAGAAATAAGGCTATTAGCAAGGTGGTTGTGGTGTGGGTTGTTCACTCTGAAAGGGAACAGGAAAGATGCCCCCACCATGCACACTCCTGAGTCTGGGAAGCTGAAGTGGCAGTGCCTGGGAAGTGAAATGACCCAATAAAGCAGGGTCTGTAGCTTAGGCCCAGTGTCTGTCCTGGAAGAATGAAGAGGCATGTGCCCCTCCCAGGGAGGTTTAAAACGAAATGGTTTGCTGGGTGTGAGGGTTTGCTGTAATCTGAGCTTTTAGGAGGCTGATGCAAGAAGATTGCAAGTTTGAGCCAAGCAGGGACCTATTAAAAAAAAAAAAAGTAATTGATGATCACAAACTTGATCTGCAGAGAAATCTCCATCAGATCCTGTTGGAAAATAAGGAGAATTAAGTCACCCATAGGTGTGGAGGGCACTTGGCAGAGTATTTTGGAAGAAACTGGAGTTGGAAGAAGACTTTGTGTGTGTGTGTTAAGAATTCTCAGCTAACTCCTCTCTGATCATTAGGCGCCTCTGTCACAGACTCCTCATCTCTTAAGCCACCTTGATCAAGGCTAAGATCAGAATTTATCATTTTCAATAGTAAGAAGGACTAATACTGATATAGGGAAATGAAACTCCCAACCTGCTAGATGTCTGGTATGAGTTTATGTTCTCTAAAATTGAAGCATGAATTTTAGGAACAATGGAGATTAAGAGCAGAATATATTTATTGAGAGAAAGAAAGCTTCTGTCTGAGACAGAGAGAGAGAGAGAAAAAGAGAGAGAGACAGAAGGAGTCCCGAGAGAGTTGCCAAAGACGGTGTCTTTTCCAGGGGCTTTTATAGAGCAAAACCACGAGGTAAGACGGGTCCAAGATGGGGAAAACATGGGAACTCGCAAGGTGGGTATAAGGTGGGACAGAACTGTGATCAACCAATAAGATTAATTGCTCAGGTAAAATTGATTAAATCAGGAACAAATGGGGAAGCGAGTCACATAGCAAATGGGCATGCTGAACAGCAGGTACTCTTCCTGTAGGTGACTCCTGACTTCCTCAGGGTGATAGAGGACTATTTAGAATATCAATCCTTAGGATGTGGGTGTGTTTGCTTTGCTTTTTGTCTTGAGATCTGGCCCACAGTGGGAGGTGTTTGTCTCCTCCAAGATTGCAAGGTACTTCTGCACTGGCTCCTTTGAGGGCCTAGTCCTGTCTGACTGCCTATAATATTTCTAACTCAGTTGTCTGTAACCTTTGTTCAGCACCCAAATTATGTTTCACAGCAATGGAAGCACAATTCAAATAATTTTGTCAACTTTTCTTGATTTCAGTTGATTTTGCAATGAATGTCATTTCTTCCTCAGGTACACAAAATAAAATCAGAAGAGGTTCGATGTTTTTGAGTCTTTTGGCTTAGGACAATTGGAATGCACTCTAAGAATAGCATACAGGGAAAACCCAGAACACCTAATGTGATGGATAATCTTGATTCTCAACTTGACTGAATTGAGAGACTTCTAGGAGATTAGCAAAGAGCACTTCGGTGTGCCTCTGTGGAGATGTTTCCAGAGAGGATTGTCAAGTAGGGCAGCAAACTGATGGGAGAAGACCCACCCTGATTATGACTGGCCCACGAAGAAGCTTGCATTTAGGGTTGAAGGACACAAAAGCAACAGGTTTCATGTTTCTTCTTAGTCTCTGGAAGGACTTCATCATTGGCTCACAGACCAGAATGAGGGACCAGATGAAAACAGAAGCTGCCTCACATTATTTCCTAAGACAGAAAGAGGGCCTTGGTCAACTCCCTCAAATTCCCATTAGCCTTTGGGTGGAGAGGGAAAGATGGAGAAGTTCCCAACTCCCTCCTCCAGCCCCTTCCCAAACATAAAAGGGAGTGGAGAGTAGAAGTCACTGTTCCAGCATGGGGAAACATGGGTTCCGGCTCAGGGGTAACATGGGTTCCTTGTGAGGATAGGGAGTGAGCAAGCCAGGGGCAAATGGAGTGGTTAGGGTGGGTACAGAGAGGAGAACAGACCACTGTAGCCTTCTACAGCACACCCCACCCCAGGACAAACACCAGCCCATAAAACAGGAATTGTTCCCCACCAGCTGACAGAGGGAAGTTTCTACCTTTCCTGGATTCCTCTGGGATGGGAGCATGAGGTGGCTGAAGAAACCTCCACAGGTGGAATCTTCATCCCAACACAGCAGGTTGACCTAAGTGGCTTCTTAAATAGGACACCCTTATTGGCTAAGGAGTTACTTTAATGGTAAGTTTAAAACACTTTTAGATCCCTCTCTCCTCAAGAATATTAGAAAAGCCTAAAGAGGAAGAAGATAGTATCTTGGCTGCTCCATTTGCAAATTAAAAATAAGCACTCCCAAGTTTACAAAGTTGTTTTAAGGGCCAACTGACTTAAACGGCTTTTTAAGGAAATGAATGTGCCCTCTAAATGCAAGATTAGACACTCTATTGTTAGTGCTTTCAGGTTGGAGCCCCTTAGGCACATTGTCTATATATTTTCTTGGTTTTCTGGCAGCATTAAGAAGAGAGCAGGTGATGGCCATGACCGAAGTTTCTCACTCCCTCTTGGGAAAGGAAGCTGGGTGTAGAGTCAGTAGATCACAATGATACATCCTCAGCTAGCAGAAGCAGTAAAGACAAATGGCCCCCAGTTCCCCCTCATAAGAAGGCTTCTCCTGCTGTCCTGGGGAAGGGGGTGGATGATGTTACTCGGCTTTAGTTTTGCACCCAGCCTGGTGAAGCAGCCACCCACTGAACATTCCTGTCCTTTCTTCTTTGCCCCCAACACATCTACTATTAGTTAGGTTTTTAATATTTACTCCTGGCCAGCATTTGATCTGTGCTTAAAAATTTTTCTTAGTGAAACTTCTGGCACAGTAAAAAAAAATGACATATATATTTAATACAAATGAGATGCTTTCATTGGACTTGGCAACCATTCATTTGTTTGGGAGAGAATTATAGTATCTGTTACTAATTATGCAGTTAAAATATTAGCTGAATGCCCTTGAAATTTTCATAGGCAACTGCATTTAAATAGCTACTATAAATATCCAAGATAACAATATATAGCAGTAATATTGGGACCTTAAACAGTAAACCCCAAACCTGAACTATAGGGAGTGTACATTTTATATTTGTAATCAGACTTTAATGTTTATTTTTACAGGGAAATTAAATATGTTTAATTGTCACTGATAGCTTCAATATTAGAAATAAAAAAGATTTTTTTTAAATGGTTAAAAAATCTCACCATAGGATAACAAGAGTTTGAGTCAGAAATTTATCTTCAGTCTGTTGAGGAGTGTGAAATTCAGAAAGTTCTATCTTTCAGAGATAATGACATGAAATTATTTTAACTGGGAGATCAAGATCGTTTTGTAGGCCAAAGCAGAAGCTTCCGGTAGATAAAGTTTCAAGTGCTTGGCATTTATTTGTCCATGAAAACAACCCTAATAAAAGACTATAAAGTTTAAATGGGTACATAGTTGGAAAATAACTATGGTACTCATAAAAGCTAGGTAGTAGAATCTATGGGTAAGAAGTCTAAAACCGTGGAGAAAAAGATAAAACCTGAGAGGTTAAAAGCAGGAACATATTCATCAGGTTCATCCTAAGAAATGAAATTTAGGAATGTTACTGAGTCCCACAGGGCCATCTCTTGGAAAGAGCAAATCTCACAGACCTTCTCTTTTGTCAGTATTCCTGAAGGGTATGAGGACTGCTTTCCTCCAAGTCTTGTACCAGGAGGACTGCAGCAAAGTTATGCTAGGGATGATGCACAATACAGGCTAACTGGATCTCAGTGGCTAGGCAGGAACTGTTTCCTTTCCTCTCTCCTGCTGCAGGTAGGGAGTAGGAAGGAAGGTAAGGCTGGGACCCTGGACCTGTGGTCATCTCTGAAGACTCTGGTCTTTCCTTGGGCACAACTGTGTGGGGTTATTCCCTGGTTGGGGCATCGTGAGAGTGACTTTGGGATGTTGGTCCTGGTGCTGAGATGTACCTTGGGTTCATACTCATGAACAAGGGCTAGAACAGATCCTGTGTCACAGGCCAGTAAGGATGCAATTGGCTGGTGCATGCAAAATGGCCAGCACAAGGTCCAGGACAGATGTTTCAAGTTCCCCCAGTCAGCCTGAATCTAATCTCTGACAGGCACAGAAAGAAGAGGACTAACCTATGCCTTCCAGTAGAACATTGTACCTCGATCAACTCTGCCCTTAGATTCAAAACACAGTTGTCTTAAGATGGCTATATGTTACTAGGCCTTTCCCTTCTCAACTGTGGGTCCTTCATCTCTACTAGGCTTCTCCTGTTTTGCTACATCAGGTCAGAGGGCTCCATTTCCTCCTTTGAGCATACTTGATGTTCCTCTTCCTCACTTCTGCTCCTTCCACATTAGGGTGTCCCTTTTTCCCCTAAGGCCACCACCCCTTCTGGCTCTGCTTTTCAGTGACAGCATATCTGACCAGCTGGTCAACCACCTCAAGATGTCCTCCTGGGCACCCTAAACCATCTCTAAAGATTCTCAGACATATATTGCCAATTCCTAGAGGCAGAAATAAGTCCTCTCCAGTGCTCCTTCCAGTGTGTTCCCTCTAGTTGGGACAATATGCTGACATGCTCTGTTTCACACTGGTGAACACGTCTCCTATAAGCTCTTGCTGCTGTTTGACCATTCATCTCGAGCTCTGCCTCCATCATGACTGGAAGAGGGTGTGGGGGTGAGTGACTAGTGTACATTATGCAAAAGAGAGAGAATATCCCTGGCACTCTCATTGCTTAAGTTTCCTCATAGCCTATGCTGTGGTCTAAGAAGACAGGGCATGATCTGGAGAGAAGCTTAAAAACTATTTGCTGAATAAATAGATATGGTTGTCTTGTAGAATAAAGCCAAACACATTACTTCATAACTCAAAACATTGTCATGATTCTTTTAGGGCTTATGCACCCATTCTCTTCTCTTTATTTCTTCATTCATTCACTTAGCAAATAACTGAAGTCCTATTATTGTTGTGTGGAGAATAGACCAATGAGCAAGATAGCCAACTCGCTCTTCCTGGTTGACTTGGGGCAGGGTACCAAACAGAAACAAAAGAAATATTAGACAGTGTGTTAGACAGTGATAGTAATATGGTAGAGGGTTCCTGTGGCTCAGTGAATGCTCAGGAAAGGCCTTGTTGAGGAAATGATGTTTAGAGCAGGATCTAGAGTAAGTAGATTCAACCATGCAAACACAGAAGGGATTGCATCCCAGAGGAAGAACTGCATTCTCAGTTCAAAGAGAGATATAAGGCCAGTGGGGTTGGGAGGAAAGGGAGAGGAGACTGGAAGATGCGTTGAGTCCAAATCATGGGCAGTGTTTCTCCACGGGGGCTCATGGTTTACATTTTAGTAAGGACTATTTCTCCCTGTATGGGACTGTCAGTGGGACTTTAGGCACAAAATGCTGAGAGTACCTACAAGTAATTGTGACAATCAAAAGTTCACACTAGTGTCCAGTGGTTCTTGGGTTAGCAGAGTTTTGTGAATTAAGGATAAGAACCTGAACTTTATTCTAAGTACAATAGGAAGACACTGGAAGACATTTACTTTGTTAATGATGATTACAGATCTCTGTGGCTACTATGTGCTGAAATCCTAAAGAGTAAGGAGTAGAAGAGTCAGGACCAGGTAAGAGTAGTATCATGAATAGAAGGAGGAAAGAGGTAAGAGGCTCTTGGAGCTAGTCCAAGGAGCAATAAATGTGTTAGGATGAAAGAAGCAGATGGATTTTGGGAAAAAGAAGGGTTGGTAGAACTTGCTGATATGAGGACTAAGTAATAGAAGAGGATCAAAGGTAATACCAAGAGTTTTGGGTTGAACAATGAAGAGATTAGAATTTCATTTATGGAGATGGAGAAGACTGGAAAAGACTTTCAGACAACCATATATATTTGACATAGCCCATGTGTACAGATATGGTACCACTGGGAGTGTTAGAGAAGGAGATATACATTAGAGAGTCAGAGCATATAGATGTCTTTGAAGCCTCAACCTGTATGTGATTCTGTAGGCAGATTGTACAGAGAGACAAAATAGAGGTTCAGAAAGAAGCTTGGACACTTGGGACATTCAGAATAGACAAGACAGTAAGAAGCAGCAAAGGAATAGTTAGAATGGAGGAAAATAATGTAAGAGAGTAGTATCATGAATAGAAGGAGGAAAAAGTATTCTAGAGGGAACAGCACTGGTTATCTGTGTCTACTGGCACTGAAAGATCAAGTGACATGAGGGCCAGGAGGTGTCCTTAACTTCGGTAGGATACTCAATAATCAAAACAGGAGTCTTGCTAGAGGAATCAGGTTGGGATGAGAGGAGGAGCTCCTGTAGGCTATATTTGAAGATACTTTCTAAAGAAATAAGCTGCAACATGTAGGTAAGCTGATGGAAGGAGAGAGAGAGAGAGAGAGAGAGAGAGATCTTTAGAATTGGGGATTGGAGCTTGGTCCTAAATCACACAGGGGCATTAATCAATTAGAACGAAGCAGGGACTTGTACATGGGTACAGACACGATTTGGGTGGTAAAAGGATAGAAGGGTCCCTGACTGGTTGTTTCTATTTCTCAGCAAGCTAAGAGGCAAGGTCACAAGTGCAGGTTTGTGTGTGTAGGGATGGAGTAATGGGAACATGATGATCCCATAGGAGGCTTCAATGAGTGAAGGTATGAAATCAGCCTCTTGTATATGGAGAGGGCGAATCTCCTTACCAGGTAACTCATATTCATGGGTCAAGTTTGGTCTCACTGGAGATTCGTGGCTTTGAACTTTTGCAGGAGACCTGCATTCCTAGTTTTCTTATTGTGATCATCTGAGTGAGGCTATGAAATTGGGTAACTCAGCTTCACTCATGGTTAGGAGTCTGAAGTTGTAGTGGATGGAGGGAGAAAGGGCGTAATTATGACAGTTGACTACGGGCTTCAAGTTGGGTGAAGAGGGGAGACAGGCCTCAGATGGCAGCTGCAGTGAGGATGGGATCAGAGCAGACTGGGGGGCATGTGCAGTGGAAGAGGCCCTGAAGAGGGAGAACTGGAGCAGGGAGGCAGATGACAGGAGGCTGTGGTCAGGCATGGAGTTGATATTGTGAAAGGGATACATTTTTGAGTGACTGCCATGAGCTTGTGAAGAAAGTCTGTTTGGATCGTCTCATCACGCCCATCTCCATTGTCCCCAGCAAGGTCCCCAGTCCCATATTCTCATCTAGATCCTACCACATGCTACACAACACCTCCTGGGAGTCACACCATTCTGACAAAGTATGAATGTGATTGGGCTCCTGCCCTTGATTATGGCCCTTTGATGAGGAAAATCAAGTCTCGATGCTCTGGCCTGATACACACACACCCTCCACAATGGCAGCCAGCTGTGCCCACCCAAATGAGCCCTTTCAGCACAAATAGAGCCTTCACAGGTCTCTAAATACTCACAGGCTCTGTCCCCTCTGTCAAGACCAAGTACTGTTAAGGTCTGCCCTATCATGCCCTGACTTCGACCTTCCTGATTTCCTGCATTTCCACCTTCATGTTATTAGTTTATCACTAGAGTCTCCAGAGTACAGTGGGCTCTCACTGATTCTTTGACAAACCCATAAACGTAGCGTTGACTGCTGCAAGGAACATTCCCCAAAATGCTTTTAGAAGGTGGCCAGCATCAGGCAGAGCAAGGGGATTTATAACAGAATTTTCCTTCTTGTGATGAGTCTTTACAAAAAGGCTACTTAAATTTCCCCAAGGATCTAACTACTGTTCACTTGATGCCTAAATATTTGACTGTAGAAGCTATACCATTGATTAAGGAAATTTCCTACACAGAATGACATAATGAAACCATGTGTGACATAACATCTGCTTCTTAGAAACAAATTCAGAATATCATTAAATTAAAGACAAAGTATAGGGAAAATAGGACCATATGCAGAAGTTTGTAACTAAGAACATATGTCAGTGAGAAGAAATCTAATAGCATGTTTTATTGCTAATTATTTAAATCAACATATAAGCCATTTTCCCCAAATGCTACTGCCTTGCATGGCATCTAAAAATAAGTACCATATTTTATGGCTTCTATGACTCCATCAGTTATAAGATATACTACTATGTTATGCACCATCAAGGAAGAAAAATATTGCAAGAAATCACAGTGACACCATGACTGTGAAAGGCATACCCACTCCAACTGGGTTTACACTGGGTTGAGAGCTAGCATAGAGTTTGTATCTAGAACAGTGTTTCTGAACTAGGAGTGCTTTTGTACACCTCTTTTCTGTTCTCTAGGGATATTTGACAGTGTCTAGAGACATTTTCCTCTGTCACAACTGGGGTAGTAGCATCTACTGGTTAGAGGCTAGTTAGGCTGCTACACATCCTACAATGTAGAGGGAACTCCTATGATCAGTAGTGCAGATGAGATCTGGAACAAACAAGAATTATTTGTACTTTTTACCCTTGGCGCGATGAGTACAATTGTTTTAGGATTTTGTTTGCCTTTTGTTTCCACTGAACAGTGATCTTAGGTTAACCTCAGCTCTGCTTTTATTTTTTCTACTTTGATATAAAACCAGGAAATACACTTGGGCACTTTCTATATTTTAATTATATTTTTAGAGCATATAAGAGTTATATGAATTAAGAAGCAGTAAAATTAAATTGATTTTTCCATATATGCAGAAAGATGTGAGGCTTAATACGCATTACAATTAGGATCAATGAAGCCAATTGCAGAATGTTTTTTAAAGACACCAAAACGCTAACTGCTCTGAACTTCTATGCTTTTCCAGCTTGTCATTAGGTTTTCCAAAACTTGTTTATTTTATATAAATATATATTTTAATTAGTAAGTGTTTTCAGTATATGCAGTTTACAATTATCTTGGAGAGTAGGTGCATGCACATAATACAACTTGATTCTCTTTCTTTTTTTCCTCTGTACCTGGGATCAGACTCACAACCTTGTGCCTGCCAGGTAGGAGCTTAAGCCACTAAACTAAATTCCCAGTCCTAGATTTTTTCAGACAGGGTTGTACTATGTAATTTAGGCCAACCTTGCTCACGTTGTAGCCCAGCCAGCCTTGAACTCACAATGCTCCTCCTACCTCAGCCTCCCAAGTGCTGGGATTAAAGGCGTGCGCCACCACGCCTGGCTTTGCAGCTTGATTCTTTTTTAATCACTTTAGCGTTCCCTCCTCTTCTTTGTCCCCCCTTTCTCCTCTAATTTCCCTTTTCCTATTTTGGTTCTTGTCAATATTATTAATTTTAGCTCTTGTTTATGAGATATAACATTTACATTCGTTAAGGTTTGCCATTAGTTTTTTGAAAATTCATTTTGCTCACTTTCTATGTCCTAGTTTTGGTAAGTTGCTAAATCCACTGCAGTACAGTTGGTCCTTGAAGGAAGGTTCTGGTGCTATAACACACAAGCTCTGGAACTCAGAAAAGAAAAGATCTCTTTTGATCCTTGCAGTGTGAAACATGTCTGACTTGACAACCTTGAACTTCCTAGGAGTAATGCAGAAACCTCTCTAAATGTTTCAGGGTTGACCAATGAGAAGAAAAAGTCAAAAAGAATTTGTTCCTTTTCCCTTGCTTTCACTCTGATGTCAGGAGGAAATGTGTGAAAAGGGCTTTGGTGACTCTAAGCCGGTTTCATTATGACAAATAGAAGAGTAAACTTTCAATGAAAAGGCCAATGAATTCCAAGTCTGAGTTGGTGCTGCCCTTCACTCTAAGTGTTGGGGATGTGGGATAATTGTACCCTAATTAACTGCCCAGATATCACACTATAGGTCACCCTGAAAGACACCCAGTACCAATACCAGCAAACCCTGGAGCCCTGCCCTGGGAAGAATTCTAATGGGGCTCCTCACTCCACTTCCACTTCTACTCTTCTTGGTGGTCACTCTGAAGTCAACTACATTTTTGAGCACCCAGTGTTTAATGTTCTTTTGCTCTCTTCTCCACATAAAACCTGGTTGAAAGAAAAATCATTCATTAGACATTTTTAGGCTGTGGAGATGAAGCTGTGAGTTGAGATCCTCTGATCTTGGACTCTGATGAAGAAATGTGAGGCTCTGCTTTTCCTTCATTGGAGGTCAGGCCCTGGGAAGGAGGCTGAGGTACTGGAGGATTGGCCCTGCATCAGAAATCAGGACCATGTGTATTGCCTGGAACCTACTTTTAATAAACTCAAGATCAGAAAGTAAATTCCACTATTGACCTTTAGCTGGTAATTCCACTAAGACAACAGACGGGAGATGAGGGTATTTAGAATCCCTATCATTCAGCACAGGGCCCAGTACACAATAGGCAACTAGAAAATATTCATCCGATGATCAAATAATAGTCTAAATGCCTCTTAAACTGACTGTGTTTGCTGTGGTTGATTTGCGTAGCAGAAGTTACTTTCTGTGGTAGAAGCATAGCGTGAGCAGAGCTAGTGTTTGGAGAAAGTCCATGCATATCAAGAGATCATTCATTTGATACTTGGAAGTGCAGAAGAAGAGGTCCCTGGCCTCTAATTGCAGTGCAGGTGTCTTTTAAGTTTGGAGAGGGAAGGCCAATATGCCAAGATGAATCACAGGACAAATTTGAGAAGGAACAGCATTTAAATGTTCTTTTTTTGTCATTTCCTTCCTTTGGTGAATGTTGTTCTGAGCAACTGCTCTACTAGTTTGCTGCTTACCAAGATACCCTCAAAGTTCAGTGGTTTCAAGCCCCTACCAGTCATGCTCCTGTGCCTGCAAGGATAGCTGGGGGGAATTCTGGTCTGAATTTCTTGTCTACTTCCTGGGAGCAGCAGGCCTAAGTGGGGATGGGATGTTCCTCCCAGGGCCATGGCAGATGTACAGAACAGGTGCTTTTCAGGCTGGTTGTTGCATAATGCCTATGATCCATTGACCAAAACAAACTTCATGGTTAATCCAAAAGTTGAATCATTGGTAAGTACAGTCTGTCCTTGGGGGTGGCAGACAGGAGGAGTGAATATGTCTGAACAAGAATTAAATCCACCAGAACAAGCACGTTCCAGAAATACCTATCGGCTTCCCCCACTGCAAGTCTCTATGCTCTGTTCCCTTTACTGTTCAAATGGGCAAATAAATGAGAGTCAGGAGGGCAGATACTACATCAGGAAGAACTACTAGGCATTTTAGTGTTTTACATATTTGTGTGTGAGAGAACTTGGATGGTTATAGGCTTGTATCAAAGCCAGTAGCTATTACCTTTGGAGGGCAGTTGGTTATGGGTTTTAGAAAATCCTTAAGAATCAGATGATAGATTTGCTTGCTTGCTTTCCTGATGTGAATGTCCTCATCCACAGAAATATAATAATCTAAGTATTATGATAATTTTGGAGAATTCAAGGGCTCAGATGCTCACCTCTGGATCAGTGTGGGAACTCATGGGTGTCTAGTGAAGAGCATCTTGCCTAACTATATCTGTGTGAACGACGAGAAGAGTTGGGTTGGGCCTGAGTTATCAAGGCAGCTTTCTGAAGAGCAGGCTGATCTCAAACTCTTATGAATCAGATCTGAGAGCTAGACTCGAAAAGATTCCCTGTAGCCATGTTCCTGGATTGCGCATATTAGATTATTTTCAAATAATAGGGATTTATTTAAATAAATAAATGGAGCATCATCAATATTTCTAGCGATTTCCTTGAAACTGTGAGACGTCCAGTGAAAACCAAGTCCTCAGGATAAGGCAGATAATCTGGAAACCTGGAAGGGGAAGATACGTTTTAAAGCCAAGCAAGGCAATGTATGGTTAAGCATCCAAATGCTACCACTAAGGTGAGAGACACAACTTACCTTGCATAATTTTCCTGTAGGATCCCTGAGGATGAAGAAGGAGACCTGAGCCCCTTAAAGTACACAGCTGTCCTGTCCTAGACACACAAGACAGCAAGGGATAACCAGCCAATCCACTGCCAGGTCCAGAGGAAGGACTAGGCATTGAGTAAGGGGATGATGATTTCTGATAAATTTTAAGTGGTGGTGTGGGAGAAAGAGTGCCCGAGACTCAAATATATATTTCAAAGACAGAAGTAAGTTGTGTGTGTGTGTGTGTGTGTGTGTGTGTGTGTGTGTGTGTTTGCTGCTTGGTAGCTTGAATTTTGAAAGTGCTGTCTCTTCTAGCCCCAAGCGAATGAATTATGTTCAAAGCCCATGCATACGAGAGTAGTCACTGCAGTCACCCAGAACTGGGGCCACCATCTGGCTCTCACCGTCACAAACTACATGGCCTTGGGAAACTGCTTAACCTCTCTGAGACTTGGGCTCATTTGAGGGTGGAATTAATAGCAGTGCCTTCTTAGACTTGTGGTGAAGACTTACTGAACTAACCCACCAAAGGCAGTTGGCAAGTGCCCAGTCTGTAGCAAGTACCCAGGGAGTGCTGACCGCTATTATTTTGTCTTCAGTGTACGGTGTGTTAATCAAAGTTTTTAAGCTAAAATATAGTAAAGTGGTTGCTTTGTATATGGGGTATCAAAGGAAAGGAATGAGTTTCAAGCATATTTAAATCTCAAAGTTTAAGAATATCATTTTCACTCTTTCTTTCTCTCTCTCCCATCATCCACCACCCCATCTCTTTCTCCATGTCTTTTTCTCCCCCTCTCATTCTCTTCATCTGGTCAGTCTTTTTCCATTTCTCTCCATTTTACCACATCTCTCCCTTTATCTCTCTCAATCTACCTCCCCATCTCTTTCTCCATGTCTGTTTTTAATTATCTCCCCTTCTCTCTATCCACATCTCTCTATCTCTCCATCTCATAAATCTCTTCATTTCTCTGCCTCTGTCTCTGTCTCTCTGTCTCTATATCTGTCTGCCTCTGTCTTTCGCTGTCTCTCTGTCTCTGTCTTTCTGTCTCTCTGTCTCTTTCTGTCTCTGTCTCTCTGTCTCTGTCTCTCTCTCTCTTCTCATTTCTCCTTTCCTATCTCTCTCTATTATTTCTTCCCTCTCCATTTTCTTTCATAGGTTCTAATTTATGGCATGGGCCTTACTATCAGACAAGCTTTCTCTTTTCAGTAGTAAGGATGACCCCTGACATCTTAACACCTACCCAATCCATAATGCTATAATTTTCAGAACTTTACTTTTATCACAGCCAACAGTACATTCTATTTAGAGAAAAGAATTGTTCTAAGAAGCACTTTATGAAAACAGCAGTCTCTGTTTCCTGTTCAATTTCTTCCCTCAGAGCCATCATTTCCAAACTTTTAAAGTTGATTATCTTTGTATTTATCTCTAAATAACGTGGTGCATTTTGATTTTTCACTTTTCGACATTATATCCGGAGCTCCCTCTATAGAAATTAGGTAATTCATGTTACCACAGAATATACTTATTCTT
Source organism: Dasyprocta punctata (assembly GCA_004363535.1). Lineage (NCBI taxonomy): Eukaryota > Metazoa > Chordata > Mammalia > Rodentia > Dasyproctidae > Dasyprocta > Dasyprocta punctata. The sequence goes on along the minus strand of RJWM01010041.1, from coordinate 23,412 downwards.
AGACTCAATTCTCAACATAGTTAAATTACTCTTTTTGTTAGGTCATTATTCAGTAATTACACCATTATTACTATGCAAATACTCCTCCTAAGCTGATTTAGCTTACTTTTATTGCATTTCCTTCGTATGTAACATTGTTTTTATTGTAGTAAATATTCGTTCCTCTTTTTCTTTTGCTTATTTTTCTATGGATTCATCAGCAATTCGAGTCTCTACTCTCCAGTTGCCTATTCCCATCCCAAAGCATTCAGTCCACTCCGTCTTTCATCATCTTGCAGATGTCTTACCCAGGGGCTTCTAACCCACCTCGGTCTTCTTCTTGCCCTCCAAGCCTGATATACAGATCTCTTTTGGTACTTTTCTTGACTATTGTCTTGAGAATTCTTTTCCTTTGTTTTTCATGTTCATCTCCTAGATATGTATCTTACATCTTCCTCTTTATAGGTATATGCACTTGATTTCATAGAATACACCCTGGAATAGCTTTCCAAAAAAAAAAAAAGTTTGTAGAAAGAAATGTTATATACCTACCTGGAAATTTTTATTATAGTCTCATATTTAATGATGGGGAATAAATTCTTGTTTTTCATGATTCTTGAGACCAAATGCCTATTGGAAGTAATTTTCCCTCCAGAATTTTGAAAGCATTGCTCCATTATTTTTTAAGTTATCAGTGTTATTTTTAAGAAGTACAAAGTATTTCTAGCCTAGGAGTTTTTGTGGGCAATCTGGAGTCTGAGAGGATCCAATTGCTGAGATTTTATGATGACATGTTTTGGTAGCATTTGAATTTTATCCATTGTGCTGATCACTTGATATGTTCTTTCTACCTGCCCTCTCATTTTTTCTATTCTCTTTTCTAGAAATCTATTGCTTCTATGTCAGATATACTAGCCTGTTCGTATCCTTTTATTTTCCTAATTTTTCTCCTTTGTTTTTTCTCTAATGATTGAGAAATTTGCTTAACTTTATCTTTCAGTACTACTGGTTTTTTTTTAGTTTTAATTTTGTTTTTGTTTTCTAATTTTTGCCATATATATGTATTTCTTACTTTTCAAGTTTTATAAATACCATATCTTTTTCTCTCTGAGATTGTTATGTGGTCCTTTTGAAAGTTGCTTTTTAAAAATTTTCTCTTACTTCCATCAGATTTCTTGTTTTCTTTTCTTTTTTTTCTTTTTGCTTTGCTTTGGTTCCTGTTTTCCATGATAAATTAGTGCTGCTGTTGATCTCTCTTTCATCTTCTTTGTTCTGATTGAATTATGATTTCATAAGTATCCCTTTCATTGCTGTTGTGTGTAGGTTATCCGTTTAAGAGTAGACCCTGAACAATCAAGTGAAGGATTTGTGTGTTGATGGGAATTGTCAGCTGTGGATATTAGTGGTTTATAGTTGGTTGAATTGCTTGTATTAGGAAACTCTGATATCTATATCTCCAAGTTTTCCTCTTGGACTGGGCAGACATCTCAGAGAAAGATCTTCCATTCACTTGTCAAGAGGGTAAAGAACTATCTGGAGTGTGCTGAGAGTTGGGTCATGAATCTGAGCACTAGGTCAAATAATTATCTAACCTTTGCTTTTAGGAAGGTCCTGCTCCCTCCACTGTGCCTGTTTTCCTCAGTCAGGAGACCCTTTTTAACCTCCCCTTAGAAAGAAATCTTTAGCATCCTGCCAATCCAGGTGCCTAAAAGTAGGAAGGGGAAGAAATGTGGCATTGAAATGATTGTAAAACAAACTTCTGCTTGATTCTTCTTTTTTGGCACCATCCTTACCGAAAAAGCAAATGTACCTGGTTCTACAAATATTTGAGTCTTAAGGTTGCGTTAGTATCTTTCTCAGATCTATTTTACCAATTACTTGCGACTTAACAAAACATTATTCTGCCACTTTCTTCCCCACTCCTTTTGTTTTTATATGTTTACTTTACCTGGGTTTAAAGAGAAATCAAAGGAAAGCATGTTTATTTAATCCCTCTGTGCTCTGGAAGGCCCTTTGTCTCTCAGTGTCCATAAGATGCCCTTGACAGAATCCCGATCAAAGATGCTTGGATCACCTGTCCCTAGCCCCTGATCCTGTGATCGGGGTTCTCAAGAGTGTGGGTCATCTACTTTTCCTTATGATAGGCAAACTGGGACTATAAGATTGACAGGTGCATGAGAATCATACAGAGTGACAGTTACCACAGGAAAGGAATACATTACTGACACACAGGCACCAAATGTCTCAGACACGGGTAGTTTTCTCCTCCAAAAGGTGCTGATCTTGAGGAGGCAAGAATTTTCCTCAGTTTCTTTGTATTCAGAAAAGATTGGCACCATGTCACAGACACTAATTATCCAAGCAGAAATCACCTCCTTGTTGTTCTCCTCCAATGTAAGCCTCAGCAACATCTGCTCACGCTTAGCACTCTTGAATCGATTAATGCAGATGCCCACTGAAACGAGAGGGTATCACACACACTGCCAGGAGAAGTCCCATACCCTGGGGAGGAAAGAAAGCCAGGTGGGCAGGTGTTCACAGAACTCTGGACCTGGGACTTGGGGAGAATCCATGGAAGTGACAGACACTGTGTTCCTCCTTTGATTTAGACAACGAGAACAAAGGGGCGTGCCATTTACTTACTTCCCTTCTTTAACTGCTGATGTCCTAAAGGAAGGAAACTTAGCTGGCAATTTTAAATAATCTGCATGCATCATTTGTATAACTGCTTTTAGACCTTGTAATGATTTCTTTTGTGTCAACCTCTGAGACAAGATGTTTGCGGCATTCAAGGAAATAGTGTCATTCTCCTTAAGTGTTTAAACTGTATGTTTCTAAGCTAAAAAGGAAAACAAAAACAAGAGAACTTTGAGTCCCCTGGCCATGATATCACAATGATGCAGTGTAGAGGGGACAGAGTTTTTGAAGGACATTCTTAATGGCAACCTTTAAGTGAATCAAATCCTTGGTAACTCAATGACAAGGCCTATATGTTACTGTCCTTTTCCTACTTAGCAAGAACAAAAGGCCACATCCAAAGAAACTAGTCACTTGTGATGGGACATGATGACATTTTTATTTCTGAACTTTTCTGGTATAAAACAGCCATCCAAGGAGCATTCGAAGGTAAGTGTGAAGAATTTGGCAGTAAGACCATCTATCTGCACAGACTTTGGAAATTCCAATATGATTAGGTAAAATACAGTATTTTTATATAAAGAGAAGCATTACATTTTATGTTTTTTTGATTTATACTTGGCTACATGAAATTAAATCTGAGATTTTTCTTTTCTTCCTACTCTGCAGCTCATTAAAATTCAACCTTATCTTAATTTTGGCACTTTCCACAATGCCTGTGTTTTGGTGTTATCCAGCTCTATCTTCTAAGGTAAGAGTTTCACCTCTATTTTTTATGGCTAAATGGATGACTAGAATTGTAGACTAACTAAACTCAAAATTGCCTCAAGAAATGTGCAGTGGGAAAGCAATTTATTTTATTTTTAGAGCTTTCAATGAAAAATAGTGTAATCAGATTCAGTTTCAGAAATCAGTAAAAGGAAACATTTATGTGATAGAAAATAATACTGGACTACATTAAATTTGTTGTGAATTACTTAGGGTAATTCACATAGAAAACAAAAATACTCATTTCTATGTAAAATGTTAATTTTTTGCTCATGACAGTTTATCTTTCCATATACATACATCTACTTATAGTCACAGTGACTATTCAGCCATTGAAATTATATAGCTAAGATAGAGTGGTCATTTTTCAGAAATAGTGAATTTCCTAAATTTACAAAAAAGGTACTTTTTTCTAATGCAAAATATAGACAAAATGCTAGATCTCTGTGAAATATTACATAAATATTAAAACACATTTATTCAAGAGCATTGATTGAATTCTTAACTATGTTCACTGAACTGTTCAAGATATTCAGAAAATGAATGTCTTTCTTTGGTATATTTAACACTATTTCCATATGATATTTTACTTTATTTTTATGTCAATATTTTGCTTAAAATTTTAAAATACCTTTGGTTGCTGAAGACATTTTGAACTTCAACTTTTCTTTACTGAAACTTAACCTGTCACACTGCAATTATGAAATTACTAAATTCACTGCAATTTATGAAACTATTTTAGGATAAAGAAATGTCATATAAATCTTACATGATAAATCTATGTTCAAACATAATACTCCAGTTATTTGTATTATTGGTCGTCTCACTAATCATCACATCTGTCATTTTTCTCTTTCTTGTTTACTCAATATAGCTTCTCTTGTTCTGGTTTTCTTCCTATGAGCATTCAGCACTAATTTAGTCATTGATTCTATCAGACAGCACATTGATCAAGCTGATGAGTCACAATCCATAAATTGGTGTATTTTCTCAAGTGTCTTCCTAATTGCTTTTTATTCTTCCCCCAAAGGTTTACATGTGACATTTCTGTTGAACAAGAAGCACTTGGGTGTAACTTAAAAAAAAAAAAAAAGAATATTCTTTCCTTTAAAGTACTTAGGAGACCATCTTGCCCATAAATGAAACATTTCTCCTTTCACTGCATTTTCCCCATTTCTGATTTTGCACATGACAATTTTGGTTTTTTTTTTATAACTCCATCATGTGGTAATGGTGTGGATGGTATCAGTTTGATAGTTTAGGGCAAATGATTATGCAGTCAAATGATATGTAAGATTTTTAAATATTTATTTCAAACTTCATACAAGTCTACCAGCCAGGCTGGTACTCAGTGATTATATTAATGATTCTGCCCTAAAATGAGCTGTCTTTAGATCAACTAAGTGCTTTAGCATGTTTTTAGTGATGGCTTAGGAATTTCACAACTAGAACTGGCACATTTCTTTTGCAATACGAAGGTGGCATCAAGAGTATTTCTGGAAAGAACTGGATTGCTTCCCTCCCTGCAATGACTCACATGCCCCTCCTGCTGGAGATGTAAAATGAATGGCATTTATCTTTCATGTTTAGGTTTCCTCTGTTAGCACAAGGGAAAATACGTAGTAGTGCCCTATTAAGACTTTTTATTGATTTTGCCATAACCAATATTTATGAAATTATCTTTGACAATGCACAGATCAAAAAGAAAAAGACAAAGATCACTTATTTTTCCCTCAAGCCTGGTGGGAATGATTTGTCTGAACCTCTGACACTGGAGTCCTTAGTAGCTCACCCAGCCAAGGCAAAGAATCCCGGGAAGCATTTTATGAATCCTGGTCCCATTTTAACATCCAATTACAACAATTTGAGGCCAAACTCTTCTTCCTGCTCCAAGATAAAGTGTATAATTTTTACTTTGTGTGTGTCTTTATTTATAATAAAATTGTTCAGCTCTTGAAGTACAGTTGAGAAACCTGGACTTGTAATCAAATGGCTCAGCATAACTGACTTTACCTCCAACTTACATTTCCTCATCTAAAACTGAGGAATTGATAGTATCTGCATCCCAAAACTTTTTGGGTAATAGACTAATATGAGATACCCAAAGCATGTGTCACAAAGATTACTGATAAATCATTAGTTTTATAATTGAGATTTGTATTAGTTCCTTGTCAGTGTATTATGATTCTTCTGAAGCCATGCAACAGAGCAAAGTGACAAGTGTGGACAGTCTCACCTGAGTCAGAGCTGAGAATTTGTCAGCTATGCTAAGGGGTATGAATTGTGCTCTGGTGTTTGATTTCCCCCATCTGCAAATATGAGGCCAAACCATAAATTCTTTAAGTTTAGTGAGAGCTCTGAGGTTGCAGACATATTTCTTTTACTACTTAGTGACCCAGTACCAGCTTGCACTCTCTGGGCCTCGAGCCACTGATGAAGAATTGAGCAAAATCTAAAAGGTAAAGATGACAGTGTTCATGTGCAAGACTTCCTTATGGAGAACTGGCAAGTACCTAGGGCTACATGGGAAACTGTGCTTCTCACTGAAACCTGGAGTGTGATCACCCTGGGTATTTTTCTGTGTGAATTTGAAACATGATTCCCAAGACTCATTAGTACCACTTGAAATATTCCTTATTAAAAATAGCAACAATTATGTTCAATGCATGATGGAAATGCTGAATAATGGCAATTACTTAAGTAGTTAAAAATTAGGCAAGTGGGTAGATCATTCCAAATAATATTTTGTATCTGGGTAAAGCATACATTGCATTTTAACAAAATTTCCACCCTTCAAAAGATAAGATATATTGGATTTATTACCATAAAACTTTGGAAATTGTTACTGTTGAAATAAACTTGTAACCCTAAAGCTGTATTCTCTCCTTCCTCCCCCATCTGAATCGCCAGGTGTCTGGAAAATCTGATTACTTTCTCATCCTGCTGAACAGCTGCCCAGCCAGGCTGGACGGAAGCGAGGGACTAGCTTTTCTAAAGCCAATTTTGGAGAAGACATCTATGAAAAGGTCTTTTCGCAATGGAGTTGGCACAGGGATCAAAAAAACTTCCTTTCGAAGAGCAAAACCATGAATAAGTGTGGGAAAAACTCTGGGAATTAATCTCAAACTATGTGGAGTGTGACTGATGTGCTAAAAGTCAGTTGTATCTTTATCATTAAGTGTTGGTTTGCTCTCAATTTTCAAATATCTTTCCTCTTTTAACTGGCTCAGAGTAGATTGAGTTTTTCTTTTCTCTTTTTTTAAGAGTAAACCTGTCCTAAACTTCTGCTTGTGAAAGAAAAATTTATCTATGTGCTCAGTTAGTAACTTTCTCAAATAGGAATGGACACATTCGCTTTGAAGTTAAAGTGGCTGGAATGTGTATTTCTACAGTGATGACGATAGTATATTTTCCTGCCCGTGATATTATGATCTCAGGATATTGAACACTGAAGTGTAGATGAACACTATTCCTTCTTTTAAATACAATTGTCTTAAATGACTTAGCTGCGCCAATTGTGCTGGGCTATGCTTCTTCAGTTTGTGAATCTTAAAATTAGTGAAAGTTAAGATAGTGGTGTGGTATACTAATCAATTTATCGAAACTTGCAACAAACATTGCCATAGCCCTCTGAATATAGTTCTGATCTCTGTTTTGCAATTCCAATTATAATTAAAGATAGACTGCTATTTTGCCTTGGAAATTTTTTGTGTTTTAAAATTTTATAGGAAATGCTGCCAGTAACAATGATAAAAGACAGATTTCTGCTTGCCATGTGGGATGGGGGAGTTTGGGAGCTTGTTCCTCAAAACTGGGCCTGTTGACCTGCTCCTCTCCTCCTAGGAGAGGCCTCCACCACTCATTCCATGGAAATGCTTGGCAGTGCTTTTTTTTTTTAAAGGCTAATGACACATTGGTTGTTGTGTTGTTGTGTGGTTGTTGTGTTCATATATGTTGAATTCTGTCACACACTAATAGTATTCACTGAAAGCCACATGCAGTTCCCAGACTGAGAGCTTCAGAAGCTGCAGTAGGACACAGTCTTTGGTCACTGACTTCAGACAGAGACACAGGGCCCTCATAAAATTGTTCTCAAGGTGGGCAGGTCTCAGAGTAGCCGGGTAGGTCTGCTCACACTCAGATGTATCCTTACAACAAGTAGCCTTCAAATATACTCTGTTGAGCAGTTGCCAAGAACTCATTCACACCACGTTAAGCCTCTAAAGTTCTGTGTTTTGTCCTGGTCTTTTGTGAAAACAGGGGGTCTCATGGTTTGGTGTGTATTTGTTGCAGTTAAGGTTTGAAAGGGAATAGATTTAATATATGACAAATAATTTATAGGATTACTTTATAATATTCACTCGAAAAGTCAAGTGCAGAAGAGTGCAAGAGATTTGTTGTTGAGCTAGAGATCCAAAGAATCCAACCAAGGCTCTGGATTCCACAGCTGTGTCCCTCATGAGTCCAGCTGAAGGTCTAAAGCCCATGGCGATGTCCTCTGTAAGTTCAGCTGTATGCTTAGACTCCACAGCAATGTCTCATTCAAGTCTATATCAAGAATATGTACTTGGAAGACCCAAAGGGCAGTGGTGGAAGCTACAAAGTCTGTGCCAACAGGATGAAGGATCTGTGCTATCTGACTGAGGTATCTGCACTGGAGCTAGGAAGCAATGCTCAAGGCAAGGACCAGAGCTTCCCTGAAGAAGCCATCTCTGGTAACAGTGAGTACCTGAGCTCCTTTAACAACAAGAACAGCAGAGTTGGTACCAGAAAAACCAGCTGCAGCAATATTCTCCAGGAAAATCAACAACATGCCACCTTCCCCTCCCATTCTCCTTTTATGTCACTCTGGCAACAATCCTCAGGTGGGCCTTCCACACCCTGAACCATGCTGACCTCGTTCAGCTGGCCATTCCAAGTTGACCATTAGTTAATCCACCACAGTACCTATTTTATTCTTGCTACCCAAACCAACACCAAGTATTTGGAGATAAAATAACAGAATATTGTAGATACTTGTTAGAGGAAGGGACACTAAAGAATCAGTAAACATCAGGGAGAGATGTTTTGGAAGGCAGAGAATAGGCTTCCAGAAACAGAAGACCTTTAGGCAGTGCTCTCTACTCCACCCTGGTTATAGACTGTCCCCTTCTAGTAGAATTTGCCTCCTTTCACACTGAAAATTTGCAAGGTCTGTGTGTCTGTTTTCCATGACACCAATCTGCCTGGGGTTTTATGTTGCTCTACCCAATGTCACAAGTCCAATGCCTAACACCTGGACCAATACTTTTGATTTCCTTTTGGGGACATGGGTCCTCAGATGATGCTCTCCACAGAGCCAGAGGTGTCGGGATCTGTATTTGAGGATGCTGCCATGGGTTGTGGGAAAGAAGGAGAAGGAGGAGGACATCACACTTACCACCGTGTTTCCTGCCCTGCTCTCTCACTCTTCCCAGGATCCAAAAGCAAACCTGTTGCCTTTTGAACTTTTTTTTTTCTTTTATCGCGTAGTCATATATGGGACATGGGCAGATGAAATCTTCAATAACTTAATGATTCTTAATCTAATTCACTTTATTTTCCTGAGGTCACCTCCTTCTCCTTATTCTTGTCCTTCTAAACACACACACAAGCAAGCACACGTGCGCACTTGGAAGGAGAGAGGGAGAGAGAGGAAAGGGATAGAAGAGGGCAGCTAAGGGTTAGTTTTCTAGATCCAAAGGTATAATTTTGGTCTGAATACCAGTATGGTCTGTCTTCACTCTCTGTACAAAGGACAGAGGTGCAGGATCTGGACACAGTGGAGGACAGGCTGACTACAGCCCAAATTGCTCCTCTGGCTGCTCACTCATCTGTCCATGGGCTTGGCCCTCCTAGGGTCACCATCATACAATGGTGTACATGTATCCTCTCCCAGTACCTCCTCCCACTAGCAGTGCATGTGAGTTTACACCTGCGGTATCACGGCTATTGCCTCTGCTCCCAAGACTTGTGGCATAGGGCAGGTGGAGGCTTGCATGCAGGTGCAGAATACAGGAATCAGCCTGGAAGCATGCTCAGGGTTGATAAGTGAGCTTGCAACCATTGCCTGCCTCTACCATTTGTGTCAAGTTGCTGTTCTGCTTGGGGGCTTCAGAGTGTCCAAAGTCAATGAGAATATATATTCCATATTCCATATATATATATACATATATCACATTTCATGAAAGGAAAAATAGTATGATTTTCTTAACAGATGGCATTACCCTCATATGAGGGACCCTAGAGAATGCTGTGTATTACAGAAAATCCATGACACTTCTGGACCTTAGAGAAGAAATTGAAATGCATGTGCAGCAATCTTAATGATCAAGGCTACCCAAGCAGCAGTTCACCACTAATAAATGTCTGGAAGCGAATGGCCACCACTTTGAATATTGAGGCCAAAGGTAACTTGTATTAATCTCATGGTGTCTCAATAAATTTAGTATTAAAATATTTATGCAAGTCTTTCTTTTCCTGAAGTATATATACAGTTTTTGGTGACTGACCAGTGGTGGCTCTCCTCAACTTCCGCTTGACCCCCAGGCTTGCCTTCTCTCTTAGATCATCTGGATTCATTCTTCAGCGGTTGTTGCCAGGCCCTGCAGCACCACGAGAACTAACGGGCAATGTGTGAAGCACTTCCAGTAAAATACAGAAGTTTGTCAGGGAAATTGGTATTTCTTATCTGCCCAGCACTATTGGTGAAGAAGCTAATTAGGTAGTCTGATAGGCATTATTTACTACTTCAAGCAGAAAACGAGTGATTGCATTAATAAGCTTGTGGTAAGTGTGGTGTTGATGGGACACCTTGTGAATGGAAAAGGAAAGATTGCTATTTCAGGGGCATCTTCCTAATTTCCTATTATTTGCATTTATATGGATTTGTTGGAATAATAAAATACCAAAACCATAATTGGAAAAATTCTCTTCCTATTTCTGGATCTAAAATATCTTTTTAACCACAAGGGGAAAAACACTATTAAAAAAAACTATTTGCACTCTAAAAATCATAGCAGATTACAAATGGGCAGACAAGAAGGAAAATTTGCTTTCTGAGAGAAAATTAGGAGCAGAAGCATTTCTGAATCATGATGAGGTGAATCACTGGAGAAGTGACTAAGGCCGACTAAACATTTAGGGAACAGGAGCCCCAGTAACCTGGAGCATTTTCAGTTACTGGCATCACTTTCAACAGGCTCCAGAGCAAGCTTGTTCTCCTGGGACTGGACAGGCAGGGGAACAGCTTGTGGTGACAGAAGACCAAGGCATGAGGGTTCTGATGTTCCTTTACCCCAACCCCCATTATTAGGGGTATTGGTGAAGGACTAAACTTCACCCTGGAATTGCAAGTGTCCCAGGGGATGTGTATACTTTTAGTTAATTTCCCTCAACTCTGTAAGGATGTGCTTATTTTCAGGTTGTACCTGGAGAGCCATCAGTACTTGGGAAGAGAGAATGCTGGCATGGGTGTGGCATGCACAGGCATCGTGGGGAGGTGGGGATTCAAGACTGCCAGGTCCTAGGCACTGCACTTGAGCCCAATGTCACCATTTACACAGTTGTGCCACTTGCTCAAAATTCTGTAATTCTTTTGAATCAAACTTTCACCATCATAGGGTGAGTTAATGTCTTGGTTACTTTTCTCTTATTGCTGAGACAAAATACCTGACACCCAAAATTAGGGAAGGAAAGGTTTATTTAGCTTACAGTTTTTTGGGGGTTTCAGTCCACAATCAGCTGACTCCAAGGTAGAGTGGCATGGCTAAGGGGCAGCCACAAGCAACAAGAGTGAACAGGGTAAAAAAGGGGAAAAGGAGAAAAGCATGCCTCCTTCCCTCCTTCATACTGTACGCCAGCTATCCACCCCTGGGTGGGTGCAGCACTCACACAGCCAATCCCAGAGCTAGACAACAAACCAATTACAAATGCTAGATTCAGCTGGCTCCATGACTACGTGAGGCTTGAGGGGCCATCCAAATACAAATCATAACAGTTAATATGACTCATCTTACAGAGTTGTCTCTATCTACTAGTTTATTTTATTGCACTTCAATTATGTTTCATGGAGAATGTTCTAGGCACTGGTATTGCATCAGTCAAGAAAACAGACCAAAATTATTAGGGTGGAGTTGGAAAACATACATGTTGCATAATCCATGTATACTCCCAATAAATGTGGACAATTTGACAAAAGTTTTTCAGGGAAATTGATATGTTGTGTCTGACTGGAGTTACTGCTGGGGAAGCTAAGTAAATAAACTGGTGAATATTTCCATATAGGGTGTATATACATACTATTACAGGTAATTATATACACATGTATATAGGATTCTAGATGGTGTTAAGGAGAAAGAGCAAGAAAGAGAGAGTGTTGTTGGGTAGAAGTAGGGATATATGCTCTGAAGCTGTGTTTAGCAAAGTATTGCTACAAAAGATTAGTAAGAACTCCAAAATCCTTGGAGCAAAGTAAGCATGTAAAGAATGAAAATAAATGAGATCAGACAAATAAGGGAATTTCTGAAGGGCCTTGGAAGACTTTGGCTTTTTCTCTGAATGACGCAAGAAGCCACAGCAAGCTTTCAGTAGGCAAATGCCAAATGTATCTTTTAGCCTTCATGAATTCACAAGAATGAGAAATGAAATATGCACACAGTAAGTACAGGAAAAGTAGCAATAATTCATTCTGTGAACACACCAAAGGGTATGGATTGCCTTCTTTCCTTGCCTGCTTCACTGTTCTGCCCTGAGAAGACATTGGCTGTGACTTGCAGACTTCGACTGGCCAGGAGCTGAGGGAAAAGATGAGTGTTCTCCATGATGCCAAGGTGGAGTAGTCCTGGTCCATCATGGAAAACTTGCTTATGGCAGAATGCTATCCTACCTGATTCTCTTCATGTAAGAATAAGGTACTTTTGTTCTTATAAAAATTTCCTGAAAGTTTCATGGAAGTTATCTTCATATTTTTTTCTTTTGAGACAGGATCTCATTTTGCAATTCAGTTGGTCTTAAACTTGTTTATGTAGCCCATGCTGGCTTCAAACTCATAGAGATCCTCCTGCCTCAGCCTCCCAAGTGCTGGGATTATAGGCGTGCATCACCACGCCCAGCTTTCCATTTTTTGAAGGAGGTGCATGAATGTGAATGGAAAGCCCAGACAAAGAAATGTAAGAATTAAGATTTCAACTTTTCACTTGAATTTTTAAGATGATCATCTCATTTTTTTCTGTTAGCTGTTTATTTCTAACATTGAATCTTTTAAAAAACCAAAGGTGTCCGTTGCAAAAGTTTTGCTCTGAACACTCCATTTCATTCATCTTTGAGTAACTCCAGGTGGGGAAGAAATCAACATTTCAGGAAAGAAAAATCTGAAGAACAACTGAGTATCACTTCCTACGTATAGTAGGACTGAGACTATGACAATCTGATATCAGAGTCTCATTCCTGTGCTCAATATTGTCATCTCTCCCTTGGCGCATCAAACCCTGACAGCAAAAAAGAATCATCTAAGAACCTGTCTCCTACCTCTCCTTTTCTTGCTTCATTTCTCTGTGAATTTTCATAGATGTGCACATGTTGAGGGAAAAGATAGGCTTCTCTGTTGATGGAGATTATTGTTTTTCTGCTCTGCTATAGAGTGAAGAATGTCTTCTGCTTAACCTGGACAGTTCTTTCTGGGATGCACCCTGTGGCCTATAGCTCCTCCTCTTCACCAGTGTGGTGCACACTTTCTGCTTCTTCCAGTGTCACCTCCCCTTAAACCAGGGATGTAACTTCTATGAAAACGTGAGACCCCAGAAAAGTCTGTCTGTCCCTGGCTTCTGAGACCTTTTTCATATTTACCTTACACAAAGGGGCAGGCATGATCCCCTTCCTGGAGGACAGACCATGGTGAATCCATAGATTCAGGTATGTAGGTGTAAGCATGCCAAGCTGTGGGATGCCAAAGACCAAGGCCAGGTCTTGCAGGAATGGTGCAGCTTCTGAGCTCCTATTTGTGAGCTTCATCTTGTGTTTCATGGTGTTGAACATGTTGAACGTGTATCTGGACCTCTGGCAGCTTCTGCCTATGAAGTGCTAAATTCGCCTAATGCCTTACATGGAGAAAACTTGCCCAAAGATCGAACATAAAATCTGCAGAGTGGAACCCAATACATAATTATAAAAAGATTCCTTATCCATGATAGTTTAACGTGCACGTAGCAGGTTCGAGAGTTTGTGCCAAGTGATTCCCATATATTGTCTCATTTACCCTGTCCAGCTATGGGCATGAAGTTGCTGTTATTTCCATGTGCAGTGAGGAGACAGAAGCTTAGATAGATGCGGGGATTTTCTCACAGTCACATACCTGGTAACAGGCAGGTATGCCTAGACTTAGAGCAGGTGCCCCACAATCTGTCCTTGAGAGGCAACTGTACACAGTATCTTGCCAGACACTACATAGGAGGAAGAAAGTGAGAAATCTGAGAAGGTGCATTAGTTTTGTATTACTACATACAAAATTACATGGAATCTATAGCCTTAAAATAACCCATGTATATTATCTTCAGTAGGTCAGGCATACAACCCTTGCTTAACCAAACCCTTTGCCTCAGGGTCTCCCAAGACAGCAGGCCAAGCATCAGCAGGGCTTTGGGCTCATCTGGGGCTCAGCTGGGGAAAGATCTCTTTCCAAGTTCAGGTGATTGTTGGCAGAATTTAATTCTCTGCAGCCTCAATTTCCTGCTGGCTGTTGGCGGGAGGCCATCCTCAGTTCCTGGGGCTGCTTTCATTCTCCATGTGGGGCCACACCATGGCTGGCAGCTTCGTCAAAGTCAGCAAGGCAGAGACTTCTCTGGCCAAGTGGGCAATGCAATCTTGTGTCACATAATTGTGCAAGTTGCAGCGAGCCACTTTTGCCATATTCTAATGGCTAAGGCAAGTCATAGACCCAATCCCCACTCATACCAGTGTAAAGACTAGAAGGTAGGGATCACGGAAGACCCCACAGAATCTATGGGCCACAGAAGTTATGGGTGACACCTTGGCTATGAGAGATGACTATCCCACTCTAGACTTGAACTTTAAGAAGAAGGATCTATGCCAAATGTGACTGATAATTTAGGAGCAAAGACTACAAGGAAGGGTCCAGGAGGTGCCCTATCGCAAACTTACATTTGTTGAGCAATTTTTTCCCCCTTAGAAGGCTAGTCTGTGCTTTGTTTCTTGTGGAATAACCTTGAGGCTCAGATTTGGATTGATTCTAGTGGCTAAACACCTAAGAATAACTGAGTTGTCAAAATCTCACTCCATGTCAGGTAGTGGCTAAAAAATTTAGGTAAAGAGTTTGTTCAATTTCCAAAGCAAACTTAAAAATGCAACAAAATATATGTTAGGTAGGTATCCTTCTTATGCCTACTTCACAGACAAGTCATTAGGCACAGAGAGGTAGCTTGTAGCCATACAACTGAGTAGGGAACTCAGGCAATCTGACCAGAGGGGTTGAGCATGACCTTATCTCAGCATCAAAGCCCTTAGATCTAAGAAAGCCACCATTGTGCTGGAGTGTTCAAGAAGTATTGAGTGGTGAGGGAAAGCTAGCTGAGTGTAGGTTATAGGACAGATAGAGATGGAGAGTAAGTAAACGGAATAGGCAGAAAGGACACAGTGAGGAAAATAGGATGCATTAGAAATTCTCAAGATATGTTACCCAGGGTGAAATGTGTTCCCAGAGGAGAGAACAAAAGAATAATTGGAAAATGACTAGATCCAGTTCAAATGGAAAATTCTGAAATTACACAGTAGCTGCCTATGCTCTTGGAGAATACTGACACACTATTGTAAAGTAGTTGCTCTGTAAACACTAGGGAGATAGGGAGATGGTACACTTTCATCTACAACAGTAATGGTGCTAAAAGTTTCACTGGAGAAGACAGCCTACAGAGAGTTTGGAACTTTTGTTCTCTGGCCCACAATAGAACTTCGTGTATCCTTGGGCAAGCAGGTTAATAATTATCAAAGTGAATTATGGGCAGTGCCAAAGGATGACCTTAGCTAGAATCCTGCTTCCTGCTACCTTTATGGAAATCCTCCAGGTAATGAAAGAATTATGGGTTGAGACTCTTTTATAGTCTTTAAAAAACAAGATCTGCAGCTCAGAATTGGTGCACTGTGTTCTCTCCCAGGTTCTTACGGACTTTGGTAACCAAGGTTCTATTTGTGGCAAAATCTTTTCAGCCAGGTCCTGCATTTCTTGCAATCTATATACCCCAGGATTTATAGTCAGACATACCTGAGCTGAAGGTGGCATTCCACTTAAAGAACTCTGGTCATATTCACGGACCTCTCCAAGCTTCATCTGTAAAATAGAACACGTGCTGACATCACAATAAAGTTGTAGTAAGAAAAAAAATGAAATCATACATGTTATGCACTAAATCCAGTGGTGACCTTATGTGAATGATCCATAAAGGGAACATTTAACAAACATCTCAGTATAACACTGAATAAAAGATTGGAAATGTAGCTCCCATTTTAAATTCCATTGATAAAGAATTGAAGACAGGCAATGTTTGGTGATGGCGGAAATACAAATTGGATATTATTCCCAGTATTACTCTAAGTATATTTCTAATCTAATACAGATGTTGGTATAGATGAGTCCCAAGGGAGAATTCTATATTCCTTTGAAATGGTGTGACCAGTCATGTCGATTAATTGAAATGCACCAAGAGACCTCATGTACAAATGGGTGATGGCCAGGCCACACAAGACCATGCACACCAAAGCCACCACAGCCTCCGGTGCAGTCAGCCAAGTTCTGTAACAACAGTCTCCGAATGGATAGGACACAGCCAATAGATGCCAGCTTTTTTGTTTCATCCCCAGTTCCTACTCAGAACTAGCAGAGAAAGTCAAATATGTATTTCAACTAATTCCATAGGATGTCTTGCCTGAAGTTAACCCACCGCTAGCTTCCCCAAATCAACACCTTCCAAACAGAACACTTTCGAAGTTTCCCTTCTTTAGACTTCATAGTTTTCCCACCTCTCTGCCGGCCTTTGAGTCTTTGCCAAATGTAAGCAGTGGTGCCTGACCTGCTTGCCACAGCCAGTTCAGAATAAATAACCTCTGTTCCAGGTAGGCAGTTTCTGTTCATTTCCACAGCACTGGCAGAATTAGGGTAGAACATATCAAGAAACTTTCACAGAAAGCCTGTGATTGTGGTTGAAAATCAAAATCCATCAGTATAAACTTCCTGGTGTTTTTTTTCTTTAAATAGAGACACTCATATTTATCTTGCTGTAAATTTTAAAATCAGACATTTGGGAAATTGACACAAATAAAGGTCAAAAAAGCAAAAGTGTAACCCTAATCTCATTGTCCAGAAGGACCTACTCTCCGTGTACACAGATATCTATGTATATGGCGGGAGCACACGCACATACACACGTTTTTGTGTAAATGGGGTTACATAACTCTGACTCTGAAATCTACTTTTCAAGTCCACAATACGCATAGATATCTTTGTATGTCAAATAATGTTGAAATATACCTTTGTGCTTAATAACCACATAATATTCAATTAAATGATTATGCCATAGTTGGTTAGGTCATACTCAATTAGTGGGCATTTGGACCACTCACAATATTGTTAATGGAAAAATTAATACAATATGAAATAATACACCTCGGTCTGAATGTTTTGAAATGATAAAATGCTAAAGGTGGAAAAGATATTCAACAGGCATACTTATACCCACACTGCTTCATTGCCCTGTAGAAGTCATATTACTATGAGAACACCAAGCATTGTTTATCTTCTTCAGTTTTACCAATACAGCATGTAGAAAGTAATGTCATATTTTTTTTTACTTTTTTATTTCCTCATTTTTACTCCATGTTTGGAGTATGCAATGATTACATTTATCTTGGGGAGTCAATACATGTGCATAACACATCTTAATTCTTTTTTTCACCCCCTATCCCTCCTCTTCCTCCCTGATCCTATTCTTCATCACCTTCCCATTTCCAAAGCTCTATTTCCATGTTTTTCTTCTTTTTTTCCCCACCTCCTTTCCCTTCCCTTCCTCCCCATTCCTCCATCTCTTATTTTTCTTTCCATTGAGAAAGATCTCCCAACTTCCTATTATCTATTTTATTTATCTCTTTATTTGTGTTTTGGGTTTCTCATATAAGAGAAGTAATGCAATATTTAAAAGCATGAGTCTGATTTACTTCACTGAGACACCTCAAAAAACTAAAAACAGAAATTCTATTTAACCCAGTTACACTCCACTTCGGTAGCTTCCCAAAAGAATTAAAGTCATCATATTACAGAGATTCACATATACCCATGTATAAAGCAGCATAATTTATAATAGCTAAGCCTTGGAAACAACCTATATGCCCACCAACAAACAAATGGATGAAGAAAGCGTGGTATATATACACAATGGAATACTGTTCTGCCATAAAGAGGGATAAACCTGAGGCATTTGTAGGTAAACATAGGCACCTCAAGAGTAATATCATATTTTGTTCAAAATAATGCTTTCAATTGGTAGCAAAGATAAACATTTATACTTATTCACACACACATGCAAGCACTTGAGTTTATCCCATGAATTCCTTTTTTTCTTGGACTTTTTCAATTGGGAATATTTACTTATTGATATTAAAGTGTCCTTATGTAATAGGATATTAAACATGTTTGTCATATTTGATAATTATATATTTTTGTGTTATTTGAATTTTCCTTAAAGATATCTCAATTTTCCCTTTTATTGTTTCTGGCTATTAGGTCATGGGAAAGAAGTTATGTTCCCATTTCCAGATCATAAAAGGTTTTAAAGAATTATTTAAATTTTTGATCCAAGACATCATGTCTCAGTGAGTTAAGGGAATATCTTCAAGTGCATATTCTTAAAGGTTTATTAATCCTCTTTGTATGTTTAGACTGCCCTTTTGCTTCTGCTCCTGTAATTAACAGCTTGTTGAGAGTATACCATTTTGAAGTTAGCGTTTTTTTTCTGTAAAGATTGTACAACCATCTGATGGCTCCATTTTCTCCTGGAAACCTATTTTTCCTTAAAGTTATAGCCAGTCTTTGTTTCTTGATCACCTGTTTCTTCTTATTGAATATTTATAAAGTGCTTTTGGTTTCTTTAAAGTTCAGTAATCTTACCAAGATAAATATTAATTATTCTCTCTTAATTTTCCATGTCACAGTACATTTCTTGAAAGTTCTCTTACAGTTTTATTATTTAATTGTATCAATCTATTTGTTAGTTCACTGGGCCTGATGTTCATGTCATCGCTGTTGTCTACCACATTTTGATCACTGTATTAATCAGAATCCCCTCCAGAATAGAATAGGAGCAAAACTTCATGGCAGCACTTTATTTAGAATGCAATCCCCAGACAGTAAGATTGAAAGAAAAGTAGAAGTGAGACAAAGAAAAAGGAAAAGTACACATACAGTTGTACATTACTGCGCTGGTCAGAAAACACAGCTGCTGTAATGTGAACTATTGTGTCTGGAACAGTTCATTGAGGGAGTTAAGCTATTAGTAATTTGTCTACCAGATCTTCAATTAACTTAGATGCTTGTTCCTTCCCATCGAAGTGTGCCCCGTGGGTGTTCCTCTTCCCTCTCCACTGCCAGGCTCTCTCAGGAGCTGCCAGGGACCCCATATCCCTTGTCCTTCCTTCTATCCTTTCTTCTTCCCTTCTTTCTTGGTTCCTTTTTAAAAATAAATTTCAAGGGGACTTAGTATGTAGCTCAGTGGTAGAGTGCATGTTTAACATAAATGAGACCCTGGGTTCAATTCCCCGCACCTAAAATGAGTTTTAGAATACTGTTGCATTTTGAGTGCTTACTGTGGCGGGTATGTATTTTAAGCATTTAACATAAATTGTCATGTTTCATCCTTACAACATGAGTCTGATCTAGAAAGTATTACTTTATCAAGCATAGAGACATCCATTAAATTGCCCAAGATTATGTGGCTAATGTGTAGAGGGGCCTGACATCCAGCTGTGCCAGACTCCAAACCTGTTCTCATTTATTAGGTGTTTTCTACCAGTAAGAGCTTCTTGTGCCTTCCAGAACAGACCGTCTCTTCCCTTCCTAATCTGGTTCCATCTCATTAGTGGCAGAACCTCGACCAAATCATGGCTTTACTTGTGCTCAACTTTCTCCTCTGTAAGACAGAGTTTAAATTAATTTCCCCCTGGCTCTGAGTGTCTCAGTTCTACTCTCTCCCTTCCCTCTACTGCATTGGTTTTAGACACGTAACCTGGAACTTCAGTTTCACTTACTACTTTTCCAGGACTAAATTGGAGCAGCTGCCCTCTGCTCTGCATCTGCTAAAATGAAATTTTCAAAACCAGATGCAAATGCCATGCTCCCCAACACATTAGTCTCTTGCTAGAGTAGCAGGGTGCAAGATCAGGAAAACAAAAACAAAAGCAACAAGTAGAATTTTCTTCTTTCTTTGTTGTCAGATGGGTCACTGAGGGTTGTCCACATGACCCACAGGTGAAGGTCAGGACTCCCTGCGTGCACTTAGCACTGCTGTACACACTGAGTGGGCGCAAACACTCATGCAGGCTCTTAACTCTTGGAAAAGAATACTCTTGCTTTAACATAAAATGCTGTTCCAAGAGGAAGGGCACATCTTGCAGATTTAAAAACATTTAAAATCATTTTAATTGATGACATCCTCTGGTTTTCAAGAGCTGACATTTAAGGATTCTGGGAATGTGGGTAAAGACACAGCTGATGAGGTGAGTTCCTCATTAAGAACTTGAATGTCATAGATTTTTAACTAGAAAGTTCAGGATATGGCTTTGATTTCCAGAAGTCAAGAGGGATTGTCATGAAGAAATTTTATTTTCTCTTGGTTTGCGTAGTAGATATTTGCTGTGGTTCAGCAACCAGTATCCATTCCTGCTTTGGCTATGGTAACAGGAGATTGCACTTTGCGGATTCTGGGTTCTATTGTTTCTGTACGGCCAGTCCTCATTTCGGGATTGTAAACAAGTATGACCAATCAGCCCATTATGTGTTCCCTATAGAAAAGGATGCAAAGATGAACACGTGAAGCCCAAACTTTTTACCAGAAGGAAAATTCTTTTCTTCCATGGTGTTGGAGTTATGAGGACAGGAGCTATTGGCAGTTATTTTTCCATGTCTATGAGATCTTTCAGTAGTGAGAATAGTGCAGGAATTTTGGGGGCGGGGTGGAGGTGGGATAGGGGGTGGATACTAGTCCCTGAAGACAAGCACTTGGACCTTAGAGTCCATCATACTTGAAATCATATCTGCCCTAGGCCATCACTTGATATGACCCAATGTATTTTCTTTTAACTTCAACTTCAACATTGAGGTGAGTGCTCTGCACCTTGTAATCAAATGTTTCTGCCACACACTCTGCACCTTTGCTGCCTAGATGCTGCCTGAGCAGGAGATTTATTGTTCTTCATTTTCACTGAAACCAGATGTCAACCCTTTGCCCAGTGTCTGAGTTTCTATTAAACAGCTTTGATGTTCTCTAGTAACTCAGCCATAGTGTATCATTTACCCAAGGAACCTGCCTCAGGATATTATTCCACTAGAAGCATTACATAAAACTTTCAACAAGCAAAATTAAGATGATGTTACCCTCTCCTTAGATAGAAAACTCCTTCTCTCAGTTGGGAGCTAATGCTAATATATTCCCGAGGCCAGAGTGTGTATAAGAAGGCTCTGGATTGCCCTCCACCCCAGGGGTGCACTGAATAGCTCCTCACATAAATTGGGAGCAGTGAGGAATAATAAACGTAGTGGCATCTGCAGTTGTAAACTCCAGCCAGTAAGTGTGAAAAATGGTGAGATCATGGAGAGTAGCAGGAAGGAGAGTTGGATGAGGTTTTGAAAATTCACTTGCTTTATATTATGGCTATTGCCACAAAATAGTCATTTCCATTTGGATACAGCTTTTCCCCCCCTTTTCATATCTCAAAGATATTTCACATCTATATCTGAAATGATCCTTCTAGTTATGTGACATAGATAGAAAAGATATTGCAATTTTGGTTTCATAGTTGATGAAAGAGAGCTCCATACAAATAAGCTAGGGATGCATAACTAATTATGAATCTACATTCTGTGGGTTCGCAGGATAAGTTCTATCTCTGTTTCCCAATTGACACATAATTTTGTTATGTTATATTTCAAGAGGATTATGCATAGACTTGCCACAAAGTCTATGATCTCTCTTGATGAGGATCCCAGAGACTTCAAATTATATAAAGACTTAGTGGGGCATGGTAGTACATGTCTGTAACCCCAGCACTCAGGAGGCTGAAGCAGGAGAATCACCACAAGTTTGAGGCCATCCTGGTCTACATAGTGAGTTCAAGGTCAGCCTGAACTACAAAGCAAGACCCTGTCTCAAAAAAAAAAAAAAAAAAAAAAAAAGGGTGGGGGAAAGACTTTGCAAAAGACTAGTGTTACTATTGATGTCATGTTTTCATTAGTAACCCTTCAAATTAATTATTAGCAATAAGTATATTCATATTTTACAAGAACTTCTGGGATATTTAAATAATTATGTGTTATTCATTGTCTTTTTAACTTTGCCATTTCAGAGTAGTAACTCATCCTTGGTGGGAGCAACACGTGTTGTAGGCTCCTAGTTGAAACAAAAACTGTACTTTTAAAAAATAGTTAAGAACTGGATGTGGTAGGTGAAGCTCCTTGGGCTCCTGGTCTTGGATCAATGTGCAAAACTGGGTGGGACTTCAACACAATGGATTCCATCTCATCCTTCTCAGGATCATGGACTCTGGCATTGTAGACTCATGGTCCCAGTGCACCACTTACTAGCTGCCTGTCTCAGGAATGCTACCTAATTCTGTAGAATTTGGCTCCTTATTCCATAAAAAATATAAATGACAATAGTAAAAATTATTTTACACAGCTTTAAAAGATTATGTAAAATAGTCTTCTTGCCCAACACCAGGAATGATAGTAAGTACTCAAAATTGCTGTTAGTTTCAGCATGTTCTGACCATAGTCACAGTCACCAAAACTAAGTTGGGGCTCTCTTTTGGAGAATTTAGTGACCTAACTTCCTGTGTGATTTACCACACTTTAATGTGTTGACACCAGTGGTCCGTGACCTTGCCAATCTGCTCACAATTTGGAGATGTGCTTTGTATTTCATGCTGCCAGTGTCACACGCAGGAATTGCAATAAAATATGACAAGAGATTTTTTTTACACTAACATTGAGTCTTATGTGATTCAAGCCAAATGACTCAATAACTCTACAAGCCTTTCAGTAACAAATTAGAAGGTCATGTGGTGCTGTCCGTTTTATAGCTGTAATCCTAAATGGTTTGAAGTTGGCTTTACTTGCTGGCTGTTGCTTCCACTCCATTTTTCTTCCATTCCACTTCTCATAGAATTTTAATACTGCTTAATCTAACAGGAAGTTCAAGTTCTTTTTAGGACCCTGGTACACTAAAGGGGTGAATTTTACTTGGATCCACTTTTAGATCTAAATCTGATGGCTTCATTTGTTGTGGTCTTGCTAATTAATACCCCTTTGAAGTGATTATATGTGATACATGTATATACCATGCACAACTGACACCCTTGTAGTAATCACATGTACATATATAATAATCATTACACTTATACTCATCACTATGAACATATATATGATTTTCCATATATAACATATATAATATGTATTAGGTATCTCTAGCTTGGAAATTATTTCCTGCTATGAGACCTTTCCTTCTGCATATTTTCACTAAGAAATTCTTCTGATAAATGCTACTAAGAGCTTTTGAATTTTCAAAATGTAATTTTGCTTAAAGAAAGAAAAGAAAATCTTCCTACGTAATGCAATGTTTTCAGACAGATGGTAGAAAAAATATGCTGCAAATTTTTAAAAAATTGATTAAAAAATATTCCATTCCTCCTTTATTTCCATTCCTCTATACTAAGATATTTGATTTCTAGAAAGAAAAA
>RJWM01010040.1:0-65349 GCA_004363535.1 Dasyprocta punctata | reverse complement strand
AGTTCCCCTTATTATAATGAGATAAAAAGCTAGATAGGTGATACATTGACTTTTCATGAACTCACTGGAGAACAAAGGTCACAGAATAGCCACCCCAAAGAGAGGCAGGTGCTTTCTCAGAAACTTGGGGCTTACTTGTCTACTTACTGGCAATGGAGACCGTTGATAACCATATAAGCTGGAAGAAACACTTAACTAGAAAATGTAAGCATTTATTGGAAGTCAAGATGAGAAAGAGAAGCTCCTGGGATTGATAGTCATGGGAAAAGGAGTTCTCTTCCTTTCCCAGATGTTTCCTCTAGAAGATCTACCCAGACCTTCCAAGGAAGAGTGGAGAGAATCCAGAGACAGTAACTGGGGAGGCGATGGTAGCCACCAAAGCTTTAGAGGTGCTTTTCCCTTACAGGACAAAGGACTTGATTTGCAGGAGTAATCAATCTCAGACCAAACTCCGTCAAGCAGCTGACCTCATTGACACTTGTAGGAGTTTGCCCAGTAACATCGCAAATGCTCATGAACCACTCAACAGAATAGACCACAAGCAGATCCAAAAAACATACCTTAAATTATTTAAAAGAATAGAAACCAGACAAAGTGCATTCATGTGTCACATACAAATTAAACTAGAAATCAATACCAGATACCTGGAAGAGTCCAACTATTTAAAGCAAGCATTATTAAATAGCCCATGGGCCAAAGATGAGGAGTCTTAATAAAATTAAAAAATAAAAAAGAGTTTTGAAATGAAGGAAAATGAAAATGCACTATGTCAATATCTGTGGGATGCAACAAAGGCAGCCCTTGGAGGGAGTGTGCAGCACTAAAGACCTTTGTAGAAAAAGAGGAGGATCACAAATGAATTGCCTAAGTTTCCACCTTCAGAACCTCATGAAAGGAGAAACAAATTAAACCTACAAGAAGCATTAGGAAGAAGATAATGAAAATGGGAGCAGAAGTCAATGAAATTAAAATAGCAAAACAGAAAGGAGGATTAAAGAAACTGGCAACTGGTTCTTTGAAACATAGCTCTAGAATAAGTTCCCAGGAGTGTGCGTGTTAGCTTGAAGGGTATGTGGATTTTAAAAATGTATTTATTTCTCTTTTATTTATTTATTTTGTAGTACTGGGGATTGGACCTAGGGCCTTGCACTGAGGAAATCCCCACAACCCCCGACCTTTTTTTTTTTTTTTTTTTTTAACGTTTTTACATTGAGACAGGTTCTTGCTAAATTGCTAAATTGCCTGAATAGGGCTTGAACTTGTGATCCTCCTGCCTTAGCCTCCCAGATGGCTGGGATTACAGGCTTATACATCTGTGTCCAGCTGCATGTGAAGTTTACCTTTGGAAAGATATCTTCAAAAGAAAAGTACAAAGGCAGTATCAGTTTATACTCTCACCCCAGTATATGAGAATCCCAGTTTCTGTATATTCTTTTCTACACTGACAAACTCAGTATTTTTATTCTTGCCAATATGATGGGCAGAAATGGTGTCTTTTTAAAAAAAAATGTTTTGCCTTCCTCTTGAGATGTTTCTAAGTTAATTGTACAGCTTTATCTGAGATGTGTTTCAGATTCTCTGCTAATCCACTTTCTTGTTAATTGTTTATTTTTATTGATTCAAAAGTGCTGCTTAACTCCAGCATAAGTGAACTAGTCCACATCTGAATAATTTCCCCTCATTTGTCCCCTAGAGTCTGACTTTGTTTATTACACAACTATAGAATTTATTCATCTTTTCTCCCACTGCTTTTGGTTTTTGTGAATTGTTCAGGAGAATCTTGCTCATTTCAAGATTAGAAGAACTCTTCCCATATTTTCTTCTAATTATTTTATTGTTTCATTTTTTACTTTAAACATTTTGAGCCATCTTTAATCTACTTTGGTATATGGAATGATTAAGCCATTACATTTTATGATTATGATTGCACATCTGAAAAGCAATGTGGCACCTTTTTCTGAAGCTTGTCTTTTCTCACAATTGATGTTCACCAACATAAATGAAAACACCCAAAAAGAATAAGATAATCACTCACAACTGCATCATTTGGAGACATCTCTCATTATTTTGTTATATATCACTACTCTATGAGGAAGACGTGGATGTGTGGTACTGTCTATGGAAAATGGAATCACAGTAGGCATCCTGTTTTATCACCCACACTTTCCATTTCATAGTACATAGTGACAGTTCAACTGCAAATTTTTAGTCTTATTTTAGGTGGAGATCATGATTGCAAGGGCTGTGGAGTGGAGGAGTTTTGATCAACTCTGTGCCATTCCTCACCCAAGCCTGTGTGGCATTAGGCAGTGGGATAAGGTGAGACCTTCTAGGAGTGATGAGGTCACAGGGCTCTGCCTTCATGAGTGGATTATTATTTGCGGGCTGAAGATTCAGTGAGCTGTCTTGAGAGTGTTATGGAATCCAGTTTGGCTGTGTCTTTCGCATGGGTCTTACCACGTGACGCTCTCAGCCTCCTTGGAACTGCACAGTCCGAACCACCAAGACCCTCATGAGTGGAGACTGCTCAACCTTGAACTTCCCAGTCTTCAAAGCCATGATCTACATAAACCCCTGTTCTTTTAAGTTCCCAGGTCTGCAGCATTCATTTACAGCAACAGGAAATAGATGAAAATGCCTCTCTTCTTCAATATTCTGTACTGATAAGAAGGAGCTCTACCTATAAAGCACCAGCCTGTGGATGAGCCAGGTTAAGAAATTCTGTTTTATTTTCCTTTTTGGGGCACTGGGGATTGAACCCAGGGTCTTGGCACTGAGC
Organism: Dasyprocta punctata; assembly: GCA_004363535.1. NCBI lineage: Eukaryota > Metazoa > Chordata > Mammalia > Rodentia > Dasyproctidae > Dasyprocta > Dasyprocta punctata. Next base: position 62,570 of record RJWM01010040.1, on the reverse strand, counting down.
TACATCTCCAGTTCTTTTAACAATTTTTCATTTTTGAGGCAGGATTTGGTAAAGTCCCTAGGCTGGGCTAGGGACTAACCCAGGCTGGGGTCTAACTTGTGATCTTCCTGCCTCAGCCTTCCAGAGTGCTGAGATCACAGGTGTGCACCACCACACCCAGTGGAGGAATTCTGTTTTAAGTGGAAATGATGCAGTCCTTCTGTAGACTGAGGAACGATCAAGAAAGTGAGAGAAAAGTGGAGGCAAAGGGGAAGAATTTCTTGCCAGGAGATGAGAGAGAAGAGGGAGAGTTGAGGGGGAAGTGACAGAAATCAGAAGCAGAAGGGACATGACCCGAAGGACTTTCTTTGTGTGGTTCGGCTCCCTTGCAAGAGATGAGGTCACTGGCTGAGGGACTGGGACTGGAGTGAGTTTGGAGCCTCCAGGAAGTGGGACTTTATGGAGCAGAGGCCCTGGGAAATTCACCAGGAGGCCAATAAGAGCAGCAACAGGGAGCCAAGGAGGGAAACAGTCAGGGCTGCCACACTGTTCTGCCAACAGTGCTCTGGCTCTGGAGCCAGGAAGAGGGGAAGAGGCTTGGGGCACGGCCAGCAGAGACTGGAGGCTGGACACAGCAGGGCTGGGCTGAGCACACTTTCTTTCTTATTTCAGAGAGTTTCCACCTAGGGCCTCCCACAGAGCTGCTAGATTCCACCTGGCTGCTACCATCATTGTCCCCTTCTCTTCCTGGGACCTCTAGGTACAGACTTCCCTGGACTCCAGCTATGAGGAAGCAGGGAAATTTTAAGGAGTGGCCATTCTGTGTTCTTGTAGGCCTTAGCAATGTCCTCCATTTATCCCTGCCCAAGAATGCTAGGGTAGCTGATGTGCACTTGCACGACTATTCAGATCACCACTGTCTTGAATGTCTGTACAGAGATGGGTCAGATAGAACCTCCACCTGCAGAAATCCATGCTGCTCTACAAAGTGCCATAGACTACACAGATCATAAACAGCAGGAATTTATTTTTAATATGGTGGAAAGTGAGCTATCCTCTTCCTGTAAGTGCACTATGTTGGTCACTTTCTCATAGCTAAGACATAATACTCGACTCCTACAACTCAAAGGACAAGAGGTTTATTTTGGCTCATGGTTTTTAGAGGAGTTAGTCCATAGCCAGCAAGCTGCAAGGCAGGAAGGACATGAGTGGAAAGGTAGGGTAGAAAAAACTGCCCAGGTCATGGCGGGCAGGAAGAGGGCAGACAGAGAAGGGAGGCAAGGAGAGGGAAATGCACACTTCCAGGTCATGCCCCGTTGGCTGTCTATTCCCATCAGACAGTGCATCCCGACAGCACACTGAGATCTTAACTCAACGGTGATCATGAGCTACATCTCTGGAGCCTCTTTTATAATTTTTTAATTTTTCAAACAGGATCTTGCTAAGTCATGTGATCCAATAACCTTCCCGAAGTCCTGTTTCTGAACACATGAGCCTTTTCAGGAACAGTCTAGATCTAAGCTGTAGCATGTATGGAGGCTCCACCGTCATGACCTGGTACCCCTCAGAGGCTCCACCTCCATATGCCATTACCCGGGGATGGGTTTCACATGAATTGTGGAGGGGCATGGATATTCAGTCCATGCAAGCAGTAAGCAATAAGGGTAAACCCCACCTCATCCAGGCATGTAATTCCAGCACAGCACACGACTCAGGTCTGAGAAAGACTGCTTTAGTAGGGACCCCTGTGGGACAGCTGGAAGGGGAAGGGCATTCCAGCCAGGAGAAGTTAATGAGCAAAGGTTCTAGGTGAAGAAAAAAGGCAAGACCCTGGCGTGGGGGTGGTGCATGTCTATAGTCCTATCCCTCTAGGAAATCGAGGCAGGAGGTTTGCACACTTGAATCCAACCTGGGTCACTTAGCATTTGGTGAGACTCTGTCTCAAAATTTAATTTTTTAAAAAGATCCAGGGATGTAGCTCAGGCAAAGGCCCTGAGTTGAATCCCTAGTACCACAAAAGAAACAAAAAAGAGAGAAAAAAAACATCAGAGTAGCTGGAGCATGGAGCTGCTGTGCTGAGTTCCTGAGACGCTGCGGCCTCCAGCTTAGAGCAAGTGTTCCTGTCCCTTTCTGCAGCTGTGCCCTTCTTCCCAAGGGGAAGGCCTGGAACATGGCAGTAAGGACCTCTTTTAGTGCCACAGCTCAAGTGCCTGTGACTGCAGCTCGCCCTCTCCTGCCTGTTTTCTCTTCCTCGTTGCAGCACTTGCTGTTCTATCTCCAGCCCTGTGTACTGTGGTCCATCATATGCTAATAACATAATCAAGCAGTTATAAGATCAGGTCAGCAGAACAGCAGCCAGGGTGGAAATAAATCAGAGCTAAGGAGAAGGTTCAGTGTCTCCTTCAGCAAGGCCTCTCGGGCTCTTGTCCAGGGCTCAAGACCTCAGAGCAGGGTCCAGGCAGGGGGGAAATGAGAGGCAGCTGCTGAGCTACTAAATGGAGGGAGGGACAAGCGTGGAGAGGCTCAGCACCCTGAGATCTGTCACCAGCTGGCTCAGAAAAGCAGGGTGGGCCTTTAAATGGCACCTAATAGATTTCTGGAACTTTCTCTCATCCAAAGGAGCTTCTCGTCCAGAGCGGACCCCAGGGTCCTTGCTTTGTGTGGTCCTTGTATCCACATTGCAAAAGAGTAGATGAATAACTTGCTAGTTAGGCCCAACCACTTTCTTAGTTCCTGGTGAGATTAAACCTGGTCTTCTGATGTCAGAGAGAAGCTATTTTCGTTGTGCTCCATGACTCCTCAAATACCTGCTCTTTACTATGGTTCCCTCCAAGCCGAGGGAGCAAGGGGTATTCATGCTGGGACAATTGCAGGTCACCCACTTCCTCTGGCGTCCGTGAACTCCTTTCTGTTGTGCTTTTTATATAGTGAGTCATTTAATTTTCCAACACTTAAGTGGATATTATTCTTCCAATTTTCCTCCAGAGGAAATGGAAGCTTGCAGAGTTTGGCTCAGCAGGGATGGATGGGAATTCTGTCTCACCACACTGGAGACAGAGTCATGGCCCAGTGGGGTACTGACTTGGCCCACCTGTAAGGAAAGGGAGTTTTTGACCATACAACTTCATGTACTTCTGAGTTTGTACCTGTATGGGGTTCTTGGGGGGGGGACAGAGTACCTTTTATCTCTTGGCTTTTTGATATTTTGACCTACTTGTCCTTGCTCTGTCTGGTTTCTCCATTCTTGTTCCATGGCTTTCTGTTGTTTACTTGTCTTACTCTATTTCCTCCTTCAGTAGCACTGTGGCCTGCGCAAAGCCCTCTCCATGCTGGGGAGAAGAGGAGGCTTCAGGAGTACTGCTTCATGGTTATTGGAGGAGGATGGGTAACCACCGTATCCACCTAAATAACACACATTGTAAAAAAAACTGATTTTGCTCAGGAATTCACCAGGAATTTGCAAATGCAGGATACACAGGCAATTAGGGATCATCAGCGTATTTAGAGAGGCAAAAGAAGACAGGATTTTTAAAGATGAGACAGGTTGCATAAGTTGTTTTGAAATAATTATCCTTGGTTGCAAGGAACAGTACAAGGTGGTAACTGCCCAAGGTTGGATAGGCAACTTTTGGGTGGGTGTCCTCATAGTAGCATTTATTTATGTATATTGTGGTGGCCCTTGTGAGAGGTTGTAGCTTTCAGAGTATCTTTTTAATGGTTTTTATCATAGGTGTGTGTGTGTGTGACAGCCCTCTTTGCGTGGCCCCCGACTCCATTTTGTTAAGTTGACATAAGTGACTCCATTTTGATTCTGACACTTTATAGTCTCTGCCCCTTGCTCCCTGTGTTATGGTTTAGATAAAACACATCCCCCAAAGCCTGGTGTGTTTGGAGGCTGACTGGATCACTCAGGGCTATGCTCATCAGTGGATTCATCCATGCATGAGTTCAGTAGCTGGATGTGCTGTTAGGAGGCGGGGTTCAGTTGGAGATGGGTCACCGGGACGGTGATCTGGAAGTCTACTCTCATCCTCAGCTCCTTCCTTGGCTCTCTGCTTCCTGACTGCCATGCTGTGAGCACTTTCCTCCCCTGTGACGTTCTGCCATGCCATTTCTGCCCTGGATCCACCTGACGATGGACTGGATTCCCTGAAACTGTGAGCCAAAGCAAATTTCCCCTTCTTTAAGTCACAGGGGTCAGGTGTTGTGTTCCAGTGACAAGAAAGTGGCTGTGACATCCTGCTACTCACTTGCTCAGTTCCATGAAGAACTTCTCCTTCCCCACTCACTCTGAGAAGGCTTGGCTTACAGAGAAAAAACAGCACCTCTGTCAGAAGGATCTCATAGTGAGAGCTGGATGTGGGCCTGAGGGAACAGCTCTTTTGGGAAGTCTTAAGCCTCCTTAAGTAAACAGAAAGTTGGCAATAAGAAGAAAAGAGAAAACATTTCAAGTATGAGGGAGGAACAAGGGCATAGGTTCGGTGAGGAGTCTCAGGTGTGCCCTCCCGGGGACAGCCTCTAATGCTTCCCAACAGGGCCTCTCTCCTCAGTCCTCCCCTGAGACTCTGAGAATGCTACTTTGGAGCCGCTCCTGCAAGCTCTGGAGAGCACTAAGCCACCAATCTGCAGCCATCAGATTTTGGGTGAAATGGAAGGGGAAAGATGAAGGAAGTAGATAGGGAACGGACCAGAAGCAGGCCAGGATCATAGGGCTGAGAGGACTCATCACACCTCATTGCCACAAGCACCCGCCTTCTTCTCTCTGCCGGCAGAGAGGCTCATCAAGGCAGGACTGTGTGGGAAGGATTTGTTGATGGAAATTCAAAAGAACAGCTAATGAGGCTGGCCGGAGGCCCTTCTCATCTCTTTCTGGAAGCTTTTCCAACTGCCGGGAGTCCCTTTCCTTCCAAAATCCTTCCAGGACCAGGATTTCGTTAAACACCAAGGAGGTAAAGCACTGTTTAAATCATCCACAGGACTGGAATTCTTAAAGGCCTGCATCAGTGGCTCTCAAAATGTGAGTCTTCGACCAATAGCATCAGCAGAACCCTGGAGCTTGTTAGAAACAGAGAAGCAGCTAAATCCACAGATGGCGTCTCTCCTTCAGAGGGTACCCTTGGTCTGCCTGTGTCCAGGTAAGGGACCCTGGTCCTTTTGAAGCAGGGACAAAAATCAAGAACATCACTAGGGCCAGGCATGGACATGGGCACCTCATAGAATGCCTCTATTTTGCAGAGGAAGAAACTGAAGTTCAGAGAAGTTCAGTGACTCTCCGGAGGCTGCACAGCCAGGGAGCACTTTTGCAGGTGCTTTTAACAGCACTTGCTGCTGTCACAGCTTTCTCTTGCCAAGGAGAACAGTGGCTTTCTTCCTTCTTTGTTTTCGCTTTTTTTTTTTTTTCGGTTGTGAGGACCTCTTTGGACCCTTAGAAATTATTGAGGACTTTGCTGGGTGTGGTGGTATATGCCTGTAATCCCAGCACTCTGCGAGACTGCAGCAGGAGGATAGTAAATTCTAGCCCACTCTGGGCAATTTAGCAATTTAACAAAATCCTATCTCCAAATAAAAAATTAAAAAGGACTAGGGGTGTAGCTTCATGCAAAGGCCCTGGATTCAATCCCCAGTGTCCAAAAAATTACTGAGAACCTCAAAAATCTTTTCTTTATAGATATTACATCTTATGATATTTACCATACTAGAAATCAAAGTTGAGAAATACTTAAAATAATAATTCATTTTAAACAATAGGCCTGTTGCATGTTTAACATAGATTATGTGCTTTAGGAGAACACAGATTTTTTAGAACAAAAAAAAAAATAACTAAGAAAAATGGCATTGCTTTGCATTTCCACAAATCTCTTTGCTCTCTGGCTGAATAGAATTCAGCTGTATTCTCGTATCTGCATTTAATTTGTTGTGATATTTCTCATCATGTAACCTCTGGAAAACTGCATTGTATGCTTGTGAGAGAATGTGAATGAAAAAGCAAATGCCATGTTAGCATTACTATAAAGTAATTTTGCCTTCGTGGATTCCCTGAAAGATCTGTGGGAACTCCAGAAGTCCCCCAGGCTGTCCTTTGAGAACTGTTGGACTAAATTGTACCCAAGGAACAATTGGAATCATCTTAAGTCTCTCTCTCTCTCCTTTGCTCCCTTCACCCTCCTGTATCTCTCTTCCTCCTTCCTATCTCACTCTTTTCTATCCACCCTCCTTCCATCTCTCCTTTTCTCCCTCCCTCCCTTCTTCTCTTCTTTGACAGGGTCTCACTAAGTTGCCCAGGCTGGCCTTGAATTCGTGATCCTCCTGCCTCAGACTCTTGGGTAACTAGGATTACAAGTATGCACCATCATGCCCGGCACTAAGTGCTCGTTTTAATAATCCATCTTCCCTGAATGAATACTGGCTGATGGTCCCTGTCTGCCTCCTGCCAGGTTTCTCTGGAGACTGAGAGGTGGGCTGTGGGCAATGTACTGCTGGAATTTTGAACTCCAGCCTTTGGGTCACCTGGTAGCTGGCAGCGTCTTGAGATTTCCGTGGACCTTTGTCACAGAAGCTTTTTGGGAGGCAGGACACCCAGCCTGGACTCACTGCCCATGAGCTTCTCATGGCCAACACAGCCAACGACTCAACTCTAGCCTGAAGTCCATCCCAGGGCAGGTGTGTGTGGTAGAACTATTGCCCCTGGGATATTCTCAACCTGCGTGGGACCCACAAGACGGAAACCAAGGACCACAGGCTGTGATTTACCTAAGATCACAAGGTGCTGCTCCCAGCACAGCCAGGCTGAAACCCTGTTTCTGCCTGCTGACTTCTTGGACTGGATTTCCAGCTCGCAGATCCTCCAGGGAAAGCTGCTTGCCCAGGAGAAATCGAGTCAGCAGGAGAGGGAAATTACTAGCCAGGCCCATGGTGAATGTGTTACAAATCTAGATGGCCTGCAGTTTAGAGGCCATTTGCCTTTTAAAAAAATATTTTGGTGGAGTCTCAGGGGATAACCTTTCACGTGTAAAGGCAATCCTGCCTTGCCTGTTGGAGGAGCTGTGGCGATCACACTGACACTGTCAAGGAAAAAGGCAGAGAGATCCTTCAGGCTACCAACCATGGGGATTCTTGGCTCTGTGCACCCACTGACACCTCCCCTCAAGGTCACATGCAGCCCCAGGCCCTTCCTTCCCGACCTCTGCAATGTCCCTTTGCCAGTGGCTGTGCTTATGGCTGTAGACACAGGCAAACCAAGTACAGACCTTGACCTTGGCAAGCCCGTTCCACCAGAAGGGAGAGGAAAGCAGGGGGAGAGAACATCTCCAGGGCCTGATCAGTGCCACTCAGGGATCAGCACAGCGCAAAGAGGAGATGACAGGATGGGCCTTCACTAGCTGTGGGAACCTGGGAGCCTCAGGACACTGCAGAACCTTGAAGTCCAGAATGAGAAGCCGCAAAGGGTGTGAGGGTGAGAGACAGGGGAGGGGCACTGCCCTCTCAGGGAGGGGCACCGTGTTCTCTTGTCTTCTAGAAGCAGCCTGCTCTTGGCTGCAGGAGTTCTACACCTGCAGCAGCAGAATCAGGCACAGCTTCCCTGGGTACTGAGCAGCCAGAGATTGGTCTGTCCACTTTCCTGTTCCTGGTTAAGTTGAGATCCTCTTTGGAGTGGACAGACTAATGCATGCTCAGTTCCAGGCAGGAAACGACAAGAGGGGAGACCAGCGAGGGAGGCAGGCAGGCTGGGTCCTGGAGGAGAGGATGGAGTGGGGCTTGGCAGTCGTCTCCCAGCTAATTAACCCCATCTGGACTTGTTATTGTGTCTAAGCAGAGCCCTCTGATCTCTGGGACCTGAATCTAGGCCTCCCTTTGGGAGTTCCAGATCCTGGGCAGGATGACAGCTCCCCACTTGGGTACCACATCACACTGCTTTGCTTCCTCTTGCAAGACATCCACCTCCCAACTTTCACACAGGATGGAGATGAGGGCCCCTGACAATAAACCAGGGGGCCAAACCCTCCTCTCTGTCAAATAGGTTTTGTTCCGTTCCTCTTAGATGCCACCTCTTTGTCTCTAGAAAATCGCGATAAGAGAATCTTATCAAGTTATAGCTCAAGTATGCTTAAATTTGTCATCTAAAAAAATCTCCTCCTTGTGCTAATATGATCAAAGATTAAATGTGTCTAGAGAATAAGCTCCCTAAAATTCCTGCCAGCATCTGGTATCAACACTGAAACTCAAGGGCAGGCTGAGGCTGCAGCTGAAGTTGTTGGATGCACTTGAGTGTGGTCCACAGCTATTGCCGGAGCTAGGAGGCCAGGTGGACATCGTGTTGTCACTTATGGCCTCCCCGTTTCACAGACAAACCCTGAAATCCAAAAAGATTGCATGAAAGGTCTAGTGTGCAGTTGAGAGACTGCAGCAGGACCTCAAGGGATCTGGTGGGTGGTGGATGATGGCAGAGAAGTCTCTTCACATGTATGGTCCTTTTGCCCTTGAAGTCTCCACATGTTTGCTGGGCACCGGGCATAGAAAAGGATGAATGGGTGTGATGCTCTAAGGGTCTTGGAGGTGTCTCTGGCCTGAGGACTGACTGCTAACCTTCGATGTCTGTGGACAGCTTCCTACTAGAATGAGAATGTCATTATCCATCAGCACGCAAAGGATGACCAGCCACCGCTGCCCTTCCTGACCCCCTGCTTTGTCCCAAATGCACACTGTCTATGTACCTAAAGGCTTAGAGCACATTGTCACAATGAATTCTTACAGTCACATTTTGCAACATTGGAAGATGAGGTACAATGTGGCCACAAGTCTCATCAAGGATCCTATATCTGTGCAAGGTTCAACTCAAGGGCAGAGCTGGAGTTTGAGCCCACACTTGTCTGACCCTAAGACCAGGCCTATAATGACTGTGATAGAAGATTTCCTCCTCCCAAGGCCCAACAAGCAAAGTTGACTCTTGATCAGACTTTCTGGGGCACCTGGGTCTCCTCACCTGCTGTGGGACGCTGGGGCCACAAGTCTCTCTCACTGTAGTAGCCAGTCACATCAGTCTGGATCTTCCAGACATGCAGGAGAGTCACAGGGAGAACACCTGTGAAGGAAATCGAGTAGCAGAGGCTGGACTGTGCCCAAGTCTGAGCTTCATGAAGGAAGGAGAGCAGGGAAGGAAGGTCTTGAGTCAAAGGTGCCCAAGACTTGCAGGCTGCCTATAAAGCCCAGCCTCTGTGTGGTGCAAAGGTCTGAGGGACCTCTGAGAAAACCAGCCGGGGCCATGGCAGGGGATGTGGGAGGTGCATGACTTGGCCACCAGATAGCTCCCCACGTGGAGGACCTTCTGAATTGGGCTCATGAGGATGGAACCATAACTGAGCTGGTGCACATGGGTAGACACGAACAATCCCACTGGCTGTTTTGTTTCTTCACTTTCAAGCTCCAATCTGCTTCTCTCCACAGAAACGTGGTCTCTGAAGTTCTCAGAAGAAGAGAGTGGGCTTTCTGGGGAGGTTGATAAGGGCTGTCTTGCTGGGTCAACCACAAGTCAGAGGGTTAAATCAGAGAGAAGAGCCAAGAATCACACCCAGGAGGCTAGAACAGAAGGCAGAAAGGCAGGCCAGGAATGCAGATGAGTTGAGCCACTCCCTCAAGGCGACAGGATTCCATGGCCTGGAATTGTTAGAACAGTTACATGGCGAGGATCTCAGCTGTTGATTTAAACCTAGAGTGTCTCCCCAGAATCTCACGCGTTCAGAGGTGGGCCTTTTGGAAAGTGATTGCATCATGGGAGAGCTATCCTCATCAGTGATCAATCCCTTGATGAGTTCATAGGTGAGCATGCTATTAGGAGGTGGGGGTGTGATCTTTCTATCTGGCTCTACCCCTCTCTACCTCCTGGCTGCTCTGACATGAGCAGCTTCCTGCCACCATGCCTTTTTGTCATGGTATTTCTGCCTTGGAATGAACCAACCATGAACTGAATCCCCTGAACCTTGAGCAAAATAAACCACATCTCCTTTAAATTGTAGATGTTGGGTATTTTGAGAGTCTCAGTGACAGGAAAATTGACTGATGCATTAGGCAACATGACAAAGTAGGATAGAAAGACAAACCTGTGCTGAACAGAGAGAGGGGCCCTGCAATACAGGTCAGCTGATCCCAGTCTGAGCCCATGGACTACAGAGGAGCAGCAATGCAAAGCCTAAAATTATGTGCTGCCTTGGCATTTGGTGAAGTAAAGAGGGCTGTGAATGGCCTAACTGCAAATTCCTTTGCCCACTCTGCTCTCAGGGAGAGCACTAAACAATCCTTCTTTATCAAGGGTACCAGGCACAATTTCTGATTATCCTTGAGTCCCTACCAGCCTTTGGAATTATTCCAACCAGCGAATCCCATTTTCCTGTGAGACCAAAGTGTCACCCCACCCTCTGATGCTACAAAGCCCATCTTCCATGTCCCTGTGCTCCTAAGCGCAGCCCTCCTGTGGTCCTGTGTGCTGTGGGCCTCTCCCCCAACCACGCTGTGAGTATACAGGATGTGATAGAACTATAAGGTGAATGTTTTAAAAGAAAATTATTTATTACAGTAAAAAAGACATGGCCATTAGTATATCCCCCCTTACTTCAAAGACACTTATCCCACTATGCTTTCCCACTTTCTGAAACAGCTCTTAAAGTCCCCTCTCATGAGAGTAATTATGAGGTGTGATTAAAAAATACTGTGAATGCTGCTGTCGAATGTCGTCCAAGGAAAAGGCAGGCTCATGAAAACATTACGGTGTGTCCTTACCTTCCTTATTCACCAGATCGGGCACCATACAGCTTCAGTCTCTTCTCCAAAGTCAAAATGACTCTCAAAGCAAAATGGTTTTGATGGATTCAGGACATCAAGGCCACCAGGACAGTGCAGCTAAAGATACAAAAGGGGACTTCCAGAACCGCGATGAAGAGTGGCGAGAGTGACCAGGAAAATGTGCCAGAAGCAAGGGGGAGGATTGTGAGGGGAGAATAAACTGTAAGACATTTTAAAATTTTTAATATTCACCTTACGTTTTGATCACATGTCAAACAAGATTAATGGACTGCTCATCTTTCCAGTGTCATGTGCTTGGCCAGTCCCATGGCCACAGGACAGTGATCCCTCCCTTGTCAATGGGGCCACAGGGAGGCAGTTCAAACAGGAGCAGGCCTGCTGGGGAGACAAGAGGTGAAAGACACACACATGTCAATCGTTCTCCCATTTGAAAATTACGAATTGAGCTCCCATCATGCGTCAAGCACTGCTCTGGGCGTAGGTGCCACTGCGGCAAAAGGATGAAATCTCTACCTTCACAGAGCTTGTATCCTGTGGAGGGGAGATTGGCAATAGGAATTATGAAGAAAAATAAGCAAGGGACAAGAAATGAGTTAGGACTCAAGTGGAATTGTGTCTTGTATACGCATGGTGGTAGAAAGTCTCTACCAAGGAGATATTGGGACAGAAATTTAAAGAACACAAGAGGGCAGCACACGCAAATCTGGAAACAACTTTCCCCGTGGAGGGAACAGCCAGGGTGAAGGCCCTGGAGTAGGAGAAGGAAGAGGATGGGGAGCTCAGTGTGTACCTCGAGCTTGTGAAAGATGAACTGTGTTGACTTGAACGATGGGCATGGTTTTCGACCAAAGGAAGTTGGTGTGGTCCTGGGTTGGCATCCTCTTTTGGCCTCTTCGTATGGCGCCAAGTTTAGAGACCCGTAGTTGAGGTGTAACAACACCAGTGACTTAGACTGCAGACCTGGAGTCTGAGACCTGATCTTCACACTCCCACTTCTGCCTGTGTCTTATCAGACAGGGACATTTACAGTTTGCATTAGCTATTTCAGTTTTCTCCAGTGACAAGACAAATCAGGGCCCGTGTGACACTTGCCTCAGTGTTCCTGTCTACTTTTGCTGACAAACAAATCCCTCTTCTCTTCCGCTTGCCACGTAGGGTTGTTATTGTTTCTTAAAAGAGTTCACAGTCTCTTTCCTCTGTCCAAGAACAGTGCAGTTTGTTTAAGGTCATGAAAAACATCTTTCCCCTCCAAACTATGGGATTCTCTAGAGTCATTCACTTCCCTGGACATTTATTCATTTAGCAAACATCAAGATCTGGTTCTGGAACACTCACTGTGCTGGGCACTGGGCAGACTGAAAGGGAAGGACATGTGAAATTCATACTGGACAGTGAAGTGACCAGTTCCACCACCGGGAATCACAACTGGAGCCCCTAAGATGGGGAAGAGAGCCACCGACATTGCTAGCTGCTCCTCCATCCTGAAGCAGGCCTCCTGCTGGCACACGGCCCTGACACACACACATAAGTGCACACACACGTGTACACACACTCACAGTGTCTTCTCTACAGGGAACTTCTGTCTGCACCACCAGCCCCATGCCCTTCCTTTTAAACACTTGTAGTGTTTACATACATAGCAAATGAGTAAAATGGATGTATCTATATACGTGCATATACAGATATATAGAAGTCTAGGTAAAGTGATGTTACACCTGGAATTGGCTTTACCCCATCTACTGCCTACATCTGATTAGGAGGTGAACACAAGTGTAAGAAAAAGAAGATCTGGGTAACCATTGCAGTTGGGTTGATTGTATTATGGTCTCCAACTTAGGGAATGGTTGGAAATTTCCAAACTAAAGTTAAATAAAAATTATAAATAATGAAACATATATGTGTAGATTATCAAATAATTATGAAGCAAATACTTGTGGGGCTACCACTCGGATTAAGAAATAAACAATTGCCCACCCTCAAACATATCTCTCTGTGCCCAAACCAGAGAAAATTGTTAACCTAGCTTGTTTTTCTTTCCAATGGTAACTATGGTAACTAATCCAGTTCTATGAGACCTAACTCACTAAATCACTCCTGAAAGACCTGATCCAGTCTCAAGAGAATGAATCTAGTCTCTTGGGAAAGATGTTAATGCATGCATGGGGGTAGTTAATGCCTCCAAACATCAAATCCCACTAGACTCCACCTCTTAAAGGTTCCAGTACTTTTCAGTGTGAATACATCAGGGCCAAGCTTGTAGCATGCAAACCTTTGGGGAAAAAACTGTATCCAACCATAGCAGTAGTTTTAGTATGTGAAGGATCAAAATAATTTCTTCGAAAACTTTGTCACACAGAAGACAGCCTTTGGGTGCAATTTCAAGCACAGTGTTTCAGGGAGGGAGGGCTAATGATTTAGTGTGTAGAAATATATGCAACACCTGATCTATAGTGGAGGTAAACTGGATAATGGCCCTGTACGTGTCTCCAGAACCTGAGAATGTCACTTGATATGACAAAGACTTTGCAGATGAGATTAAGTTAAAGATCTTGATGTAGGGAAATTATGTTAGATAATTCTGGATCCTAAGTTTAATCATAAACATTTATGTAAGTGGGAAGCAGAGGGAGATTACAGACAGAAGAGGACAAAGTGACCACATTAGGCCAACAACTGCCAGAAGTAGGAAGAAGCACTTACTGGATTATCCCCGAGTCCTGCCAACATCTTGATTTCAGTCCAGTCGAAGTGATTTTGGACTTTCAGCTTTCAGAAGCCAGTGAGAGAATAAATTTGTTTCAAGCTACCAAATCTGTGTCAATTTGTACAGCAACCATAGGAAAACAATGTAGATTCATTTCCTGAGTATCTACAGTGTTGGGTCCCTGTGATAAAAGAGTAGATAAGATTGACTTAGTCCATCCCATTTAGATTGCTATAATAGAATACCTGAGAGTGAGTTACTTACAGGAAATTTATTTCCTCATAATTATGGAGGCTGGGAATTTAATATCAAGGGGTTGGCAAGTTTGGTGTCTGGTGAAGGCCATTATGTGGTCCATGATTGTGCCATGGATGGTGCGTCCTTTCAGAGGAGGAGCACTGCTCTCATATGGCAGAAAATGGGTAAAAAAGAATGAATTCCCTCTATCAAAGTCTTTTATATGGGCACTTAATCCTATTGGAGAAGCTGAGCCCTTGTGACTCAATCACCTCCCAAGTGCCACACCTCCCAATACCCTAGTCCCGGGGATTAAGTGCCAACATAGAATTTTGGAAAAGACAGAAAAATTCAAGCCACAGCATAGCCCACAATGTCAAGAAGTCTAAATAATCTGTTGGGAGAAAGGATATGTCGAAGAAGGCTTCTTGGGAGAGATAATGCTGAAGGTCAATTTAAAACCACGTCCAGGAGTCAGCCAAATGAAGAAAGGGGTGCACACATGCCAAAAAGAGGAGGTATGCCAGCCAAAGAGCAAGGAGCCCCCAGGAGCTCTGGAAGGATTTGAGCATCACATTTGGAGTCATGCAAGTAGGAATGGTGCCCATGATTGTACTGTGCAATGATTCCATGGAGACGCGGTGGCCACTCTGCCCTGCATGTGACTCAGGGACCAGGGCCAGAAAGGCATCTGCCACATCGGCTGCAAAATGACCTCGTGCAGGCCCTGCTTCTTCACATCTCTGACTTCAGACTCAGAGTCAAGACAGGGCCACATGATCAGTTGTGTCAGGTCATGTGCTGACACCTAGCTGCAAGGGAGGCAGAAGAAACAAGTGTCTTACGCTTTTAGCTTGTTTGTTAGCAATGGGCTAGTAATTTAGAATTATTAAGAGAAATCAGATGCTGGACAGCCAAAAAGACTGACAATGATTACTCCACTAGGAATGGAAATGAAGGGATGGATTTTAATGGCTTTATAGACTTCCTCTGAGAACAAGTGCCTCAACTACTGAAGGAAATTAAGAAGCCCTGATGCCTGGCCATTATGATTTTATTAACTCCTAAGGAAAGTCTTTCACTGCCTGAACAGAAGCTTTGGTGCTGCAAATTGAATGCAGCTCTCTGTTGCTGCATAGTGTTTTATGATCAGAGTATGCGGACGCTGAACTTTACAAACTGCCGTCCATTATGGAAACAGCAGGTGTTTCAATTGCTACTTCTCTGATCAGCTCAGGCTGACATTTCAAGTATTTTATATTTCAACCCAGAAGGTGATTATTAATGTCTTTATCCCAAGTGCTTCAGAAGACTGGAGAGATGATTCTGAAGGCTAGTTCATGTATAACAGGGACTCAAGGGCATCAGGGGCATCTTGAGAAGTGCTCTCTTTGGAGCTGAATCTTCTTTTTTGCTGCTCTCTCTGCAGGTATTTTCACAAACCAGGGAGTTTGTAAAGATCCCCATTTCCTCAGCAAACTTGAGCTCACTCATCATTGCAACATTGTCATTGTTGTTATAACTAAAGTGGTACCTTAGTACTCATCAGTAATTGGTTCCAGGAGGTTCGACAAGTACAGAAAATGATGAGCATCAAACAAATGATGAGTACTGGACCAAAACCTTTGTGCAAACTGTGTTGAGTACCAACTTCACAAGTTTCAAAGCAGCCAAATACCAAGGTATGACTGTTTTCTTTTTTAACAAAGAAAGGTTTATAGTTTCCCTTCATTAAATGCCACAACAGCCTTTCGAAGGTATAGAATATTGTAGTCAGGGTTTGCAAGGAAAACAATTATATACAGGACACATAATATATGGAATTATTATTTTATGATAGTCACCCAAAGAGTTAAATACAAGAAGTGAAGGAAATCTGTCCACACACTAAGACCCAAGGAATCCAGCTGAGGGCCTGGTTCCCATAGCAATGTCCTGCATAAGTCCAGCTGAAGACCTAGAGTCCATGAGTCCAACTGGAGGCCTAGAGCCAATGACAATCACTCATGCAAGTCTGTTTCATGGATCTGCACTGGGGAGGCCCAAAGGTCAACAGTGGAAGCTAGAAAGTCTGTGCCAGAGGGATGAAGGATCTGTGCCAGTAAACTGAGTGCTCTACACTGGAACCAGGAAGCGATGCTCAAAGTAAAAACCAATGCTCCCCCAAAAAGTACCACAGCCATCCTCAGTGACAACAAGGTCCCGTGTGTGTGTGTGTGTGTGTGTGTGTGTGTGTGTGTGTTTCACAGTTTACAGAAGAGGGAACTGAGATGATGAAAGACTGACTGATTTGTCCATACTGGGGTAAAAGAGGAGTCAGGCTGGGAACCCAGGTGGTCTGGTACCAGACTGTGTCACCCTCTCTCTGGGGCAGATCTCACATTTAGCATTTCCTTGGGTCACTCTTAAAGGAGGTGGGAGGCTGCCCACTTTAGACCAGACCATGGTGATGTAAAGAACTGGTCTAGGAGGTGAATGAGTGCAAGGGTATAAAGCAACTGAGGATCCTGGTTTGGACTCAGGCAACACCTACCAGAGAAACAGAAGCATCTGTCCCATAAGGCTGTTCTGTGTTGAGATTTAGGACAGGGTGGCTACCCCTCTGGGTCCTGAACAGCTGAGAAGTCAGTCTCTGGATGGCAGGGTAGGAGTAGGTCATGAGAGGCAGGTCACAGGAGGGCTTGGTCAAGGGCAGAGGCCACAGTGAGGGAGGGCAGGGTTGCAGAGCAAGCACGGAGAACCATCAGCCACCAGGGCTCCACTCAGTCAAGCTGAAGGGGTTCAGCACCCTTGCCTCGGGGAGGGAGGCATCCAAAAGTCCTCTTGTACCTGCAAGCTGGCTGTGGCTAGAGGGCATTAGGGTTGTATTTGTTCCCCTGTTCCCATGTCTGTGCCAATGCAGGGTGAATTTTGTTGTGTCGCTGGCATTTATCTTGGCTTCTCTCCCCCCATGGCAATCGCCACTTGACCCCTCTCCCACGTAAACATTAATGCTGAAGGGAGTGGTTATTAATAGCTCAGAGTTGTCACATGGCTAATTTAGAGGAGACAAATGGCTTTACAGCTTTCGTCTTCTCCAAATGAGAAAGGGAAAAAAAAAATGTGGGCACCAAAATAGATATTTCTAGATAGCAGCATCTAGCGTGAGAATGATGCTGAGATCTCCCATTTGTTTTATACACTATGAAGTCAAATCACTTATAGGCCAAAGCAAACACGTTACTGAATTGCAAAACCCACACGGATCATTTCAAAAAGCTCACTCTGCTATGTGTTTCTGGAAAAACTGGTAGTAATGAAAGAATGTCAGGGAAAAAGTGACTTGTGTGTCCCGGTGGATGCCAGTCTTGGGGTGAACAGTTTTCTTTGAGGTTCCCACCCCACCCACATCATTCCCAAGCCTCAGTCTGTTCTCTGGCCAATCATCTTGTCACCTGTCATCAAAGAATACGACCGATGTAAGAGTCTTGGCATGTGGGAGGGGTCCTGCTCCTTTCCCTGTCACTACAAAACTCTGGACTCATCTTTTGATCCTCGTGTGCCTTAGTTGTCAATGGAGAGAATATTTGCCCCTCACAGGGATAAATCAATATGTTTGTGCTGCATAACTCCATAAGTGACCCAGGTGGATTTGTTATTTCTCTTTGGAGCGATGGCCTTCCTGTTCCTTCAATTCAGAGCTTGCTGCCGGACACTGTGGGCCACTTAACCCTCCTGCTCCCTAGGAAAAATTTTTACTCATCAAAATGCGAGAAAGAAGTGCTATGGCCAAGCAGATACCAATCGGAAGCACACAGTGCTGGATTGTTGATTTATTTCTGAAAATACATATGGATGTGGCCAAATTCGAAACTCCAACAGTGTCACTGGGTTAGGAAACAGAGGTAATAGTTGTCTGATTATTTGGAGCCTTTTCTTTGTGGATTTGATGTGTTTGTTCTAAGGACTCAATTCAGAAACCAGCTGGAGGAGTACGTACTGGACTTCTGTGGGTAACTAGGTTTCGTGGGTATCCTGTGATCCGCACAATGTGCGAAGGCCATTAGCAGTCTGTGCTACAGCTGGCTGTGTAATCACTTCTCTAGGGCCTAGGCAGAAAGTCTGGAGATGTGAACCCTTGTTTCCGATGTCCCCACTGCGGGAGCCAAGTCTGCCAGCACAAATTAAAGGTGTGAGCGGTAGAACACATCTCTTCCCCATTTACAGCCACCTTGCCCTTGCCTTTTGGAGATGACACAGGTAAGCTGCAGCATCTAAACTAGGAGCCGTGTCCCAGGAGCAGACAGGGATTTATCCTGTTCTGTCCACACGTTCTGGGCTGCTGCTTTTGCAAGCATTGCATCAGGCACCAGGCAAGGTCAGGAGACTGGGACTTGGCGAACCGGCGGAGGAAGGATGCGAGGCTGCGACCCCTCGAACCGTTCAGGCTCATCAAATCCCAGAGACAGAGGCGAAGACGGGGACGAGAAGAGGCTGGGGGGAGGGGGGAACGGCATCTCCATTTGCTTTATTGAGAAGCTCTCATGATTGCTCATTTTAATCACAGCATTCTGAGCTTTTAATCAATGGCTCCATCCTTCCATTTAAGAACAACCCTAGCACTTTCTTTTGTGAGAATGGCAAAGGGATTGAGGGCTAGGGAGAGGCATCGTGGTGTGGCTGACTACATGAGACAGCTCCTGAGAAATGGAAGTAGGTAGATAAACTCACGTACAAGCACAAGCAGTCTCTCTCTCTCTCTCTGTCTCTCTGTCTCTCTCTCTGTCTCTCTCTCTCCCCTCTCTATGTCTTATTCTAAAAATGCTCTGAAAAGGAATACAAAACCATAAACAATCTAACAAATAAGGATAAGGAACTTTGAATTATGGCATAAGAAATTATAGATATAATGTCTGGTGGGAGCCCAGAAATTTTATGTGGTTCAATCAGGGAAAAAGATAACTGTTAAAACTAAAATTGGATAGAGGAGAGGTCCTGGCTACCAAGATAAATTCAGAAATGAGATTTATTATAAATACTCATTGTACAATTGGGCATGGTGGCCCATACCAGTAATCCCAGCACTGAGGGAAGCTGAAGTGGGAGAATTACAAGATCAAATCCCATCTATGCAATTTAGTGAGACCCTGTTTCAAAATAAAAGAATGTGGTTCAGTGTACAGCGCCCCTAGATTCAATCCTCAGTACCACAAATAGGCAAACAAACACCACAGAAACCTATTGCTCTTGTTTCCCCTTCCTCAAAATAGGTTAATTTCTCAGGATAAACCAGAATTTTCTGAAATGAATGGGTCTGAGCTTTTTCTTCTATCTGGAGCTTCAAAGAAAGGACAGAGCCACAGCTTTACCGTCATGGTGAAGGATGACTCTGCAGGAGTGGTTTTGCCCAGCAGTGTCTCATAGCATCCCTTGGTGTGACTGGAAGGGCCATTTAGGAAAATCTCTCCTGCAGAGTAGTGAAAGTAGAAAGAGGTCTTCAACACTTGGGTCTAATAGACTGCAAGCTTTGGTGTGGGTCAGAATTACCTGGGGACCTTCTTATGCCTAGGCCCCTTGCCATAGACTCAAATGCAGCAAACTGGGGTGGGCATCTGTATTTTTAATATCCTTCCCAGGCAATCATTGGAACTGCCAAAGACTAAAGATGGATGATGGCCAGGTCTGGTCCTAGAGCTCCATGAGCTTGGCTGTCCAGCTGGCCCCACCAGCCAGGGCCCTTCTTGGGGCCTTCTTTTTAGATTTGTTTAACATGTTGCAATACATTAGGTAATTGCTCTCAGAGACACCCCACTGGACCACTCCAAGTAAACAACCAAATCTATAATTTCCATATGTTTAATGCTTCATTTTTATAAACCAGATCAGCAAGTGCAAGAAAACTTCCCCCCATGTCTTGGGTTTTAGCAGATTTCAATTGTATAGCATGTATTAAAGTTGTATTCATTAAACACCAGGAAGGTAATTATGTTTGAGAAGATGTAAGTGCCTTCCCCTGTGGCTAGAAAGAAAGGCATATTAGAATCTCTACTGGATTCATCCCCCTTGCTCATTGTAACCTTTTTGTTCCCAAGATATTTGGTTCATATCTACAGGAGGCTCTCAGTTCAGCAATTCCACTAAAATCACCAACTGGAAATGGGTCACTTTGGCTAACCAAAAGTTAATTAAGCGGGTGACATCAGAAAGATGACAGAAAAAGATTTTCCAGCTCTCATCCCATCATAGAAACATCAATGTGAACTGCTATCCATGCACAAAAATCACCTTCACAAGAGCTAGGGCAGTGAGGGTAGAGATTATAACATCCGAGAATAACGCAGACATAAAAGAAGGTATTTTGAAGAGGGTGGGAAAGACAGACTTACTTCATCCACATCCCCTGTAAGCCCAGGTAGCAAAGAGATAGAAACAAACCCCGCACTGGGGAGGGAGGGGTAGAAGGAGTATTGAACTGTGCCTTGGACCCCCAGAACTGGGATTACCCAGTAAAACCTTGTGACAAGAGAACCCCAAACCCTGGGCTTTGGGTTGGTATCCAAAGACTCAGCCTCCACGTCATGCCAATGCTAGGTCAGCCCCTGTATTACCAGGCTCTGCACTGGCCCCATGGACCCGATCTCCAGGCCCACTCCAGTGCTAGGTTGACTCCTACAGCCTCAGGCTCCAGATGTCCCTCCATCATGGTGACCCTAGTGGCCCAAGACTCCAGACCTGCATCAAGACCAAATGTGTCCCTGCAGATCTCAGGTTCTGGCTGGCCCTCCTGGTCAGGGGCTCCAGGACAGTTCCTGTGTCTGAAACTCTAACAGATGCAGAGATCAGGTCTGCAGAAGACCCACTGACCCATCCCAGCTCAGTGAGCCCCAAGACCAGACTCCAGAGCCACACTGACCCCCATAGCACCAGAACCCATGTTAACCCTGATGGGCCAGTGCCTGCATGATCAGCTTCCAGACCTTTCCGGGACCAGATGGCCCCAGGATCTAGATCAGTCCTTGAAACCCCTGCCCTAGTAGACTCAAAGCCTAAGTTCACCTCAGCTGATTCTAGTACCATGGTGGCTTCCATAAGCTGCAGCTCCATGGTCATCTCTGTGGACCCAGGATCCAGTCCAGGCCCAAAGCCCAAGGACTCAGGCCAGTGCCCACACATTCAGGTTCCAGATCCTGTCCCTGTGGACCCAGGCACCAAGCCCAACAAAGGATTCAAAACAATCATCTGAAAGAAGTTCAGTGGGCTATAGAAGAATACAGGTGAACAATGAAACAAAATCAGGAAAACAATACACAAACAAAACAAGAAGTCCAGTAAAGACAGAAGCAAACATGAAAGAGAACCAAACACATTGTGACACTAAGGAATACACGGATGCACTGAAATTTCCATGGAGCATTTCAACAGCAGAATTGATCAAGTGGAAGAGAAGTGGTGAGCTTAAAGATGCATCATTTGAAGTTACCCAGTCAGAGGAACAGAAAGAAGAGTGGAGAAAGTCTACAGGAAATACAAGACATGGACAAGCAAACCAGTATATGCAAATGCTTGGAAGATACTGTAGGTTTGGCTTCAGACCATGCAGTAAAGTGAGCATCACACTAGAGCAAATCAAACTTTTTGGTTTTCCAGTGCATATAAAAGTTATGTCTACATGCCAGGCGTGGTGGCGCACGCCTTTAATCCCAGCACTCGGGAGGCTGAGGTAGGCGGAGCATTGTGAGTTCGAGGCCGACTTGGGCTACAACGTGAGCGCAAGGCCGGCCTGAGCTACACAGTGCGACCCTGCCTCAAAAAACCAGGGCCGGGTGTTTAGCTCAGTGGCTTACGTGCCTGTCAGGCAGGCATGAGGTTGTGAGCTCGAACCCCGGTGCCACAAAAAAAAAAAAAAAAAAAGTTATGTCTACATTATACTGTAGTTTGTAAAGTATGCAATAGCACACTTAAACTATATATAAGCCAGGCATGGTGGTACAAGCTATATATCCAGTATTTGGGAAGGCTGAGGCAGGAGGATTGCAGGTTCGGGCCCAGGCTGGCAATTTAGAGAGAAGCTGTCTCAAAGTAAAAAAAAAAAAAAAAAAAAAGTGGGCTGGGGATGTAGGTCAGTAGGAAGGGCTCTGGTTTTGTCTCCAGTAGTGAAAACAAAACAATGTATGCACCATCATTTAAAGACACTTTGTTGTTAAAGAATGCTAATGATCAGCAGAACCCAAATGATTAATCTTTTCTCTAGAGGTTTTTGCTTCAGTATTGATGGCTGCTGACTGATCAAAGTGGTGGTTGTGGGGAGGGGGAGGGGGTAGCAATTTCTTAAATTAGACAGCTATGAAATTTATGCACCAATTGATTCTTTGTTTCATAAAATATTTCTTGCATCATGCAATGCTATTTACTATGGGTACAGAACTTCTTTCAAAATTACAGTCAATCTTTTCAAACCATTCTTCTGCTTTATCGACTAAACTTGTGTGATATTCTAAATCCTTTGGCATCATTTCAACAATATTCAAATGTCCTCAGCATCTTTACCAGGAGTATATCTCAGGTCAAGAAGTCATTTTCTCTGCTCATCTCTAAGAAGGAACTCTTCATCTGTTTCCTTTTCCCTCTCAACTGTTAAAAGTTGTTTTTTCAGTTTTTGTTTGAAATAAGACTGCTGTGTTGTCCAGGCTGGCCTCAACCTTGGGCGATCCTCCTGTTTTAGCCTTTGAAATAGCTGGGACTACAGGACACTTGGCTTTGCTCAATCACATTTCATCATAAGATTCCAGCAATTCCGTCACTCCTTTGGGCTCTCTTTCTAGTTCTGCTTCTCTTGTTATTTCCATCACATCTGCAGTTACTTTCTCTGCTGAGGTCTTGAACCCCTCAGTCATCCATAAGGGCTGGAATCAAATTCTTCCAACCCTATTAATGTTGGTATTTTATGTCCTCTCATGAATCAGAATGTTCTGAATTGCATTAAGAATGGTGGATTCATTCCAGAAGGTTTTCATTTTGCTTTGCTCATAGCCACTGGGGAATCACTGCTTATGACATCTTTAGCATTACAAAATGTATTTCTTAGACAATATAACTTGTTCCATGGGCTGTAGAATCGGCCTTGCGTTAATAGGAGTAAATTAGCATTAATGAAAACATAAGAACAATGTAGATCGCATTGTACTTCTCCATCAGAGCTCCTGAGGTGTGTTGTCGGTGAGCAGGAGTATTTTGAAATGAATCTTTCCTTTTTTCCTGCACAGTACATAACAATGGTGCCTTGAACTATTCAGTGAACCATGTTGTCAAAGGGTGGGTTGCTGTCCTGGCTTTGTTGTCTGGTTTGTACAACACAGGCAAAGTAGATTTAGTGTAATACTTAAGGGCCTTAAGATTTTCAGAGTGGTAAATAAGCATTGGCTTCAACCTAAAGTCATCAGATGCATTAGAGTCAGGCTGCTCTTTAAATCTTTGAAGCCAGGCATGACGTCATCTCTGGCAATGAAAGTCCTAGATAGCGGCTCCTTCTAACATAAGGTGGTTTCCCCTGCGCTGGTATAGCTGCCTTCATAAATTCCCTTAGCTGTATCCTCTGGATACTTTTTGTAGCTTCTGAATTAGCACTTTCTGCCTTAAGTTGCACTTTTACGTTATGGAGGTGGCTTCTCATCTCAAATCTCATGAAACTACATCCACTATCCAACATCCAGTATCAAATTTTTTCTTTTCAGCTCTCTTAACCTTCATAGAATTACGATTAGGGTTTTAATGTGCATTAGTCTTTGCTTAAGAAAATGGTGTGGCTAGTTTGATGTTCTGTCCACATCACTAAAATTTTCTCTATGTTAGTAATAAGACTGTTTTGCTTTCTTTTAATTCATGTGCTTACTAGAGCATCTTTAATCTCCTTCAAGAACTTTTTCTTTATATCTACAACTTGGCCAATTGCAGCACAAAGTCTGTCTTTCAGCCTATCTTGGATTCTGACATGCCTTCCTTACTAAGGTTAGTCATTTCTATTTTTTGGCTTAAAGTGAGACACGTGCAACTCTTCCTTTCACTTGAACACTTAGAGAGGCCAGGTAGAGTTGTTAAGCATCCGACTTTCAATATTGTTGGTACTCAGGGAATAGGGAGGCCCAAGGAGAAAGACAGAGATGGGAGAACGACCAGGGCACAGAAAACATTTATCAACTAATCTGCTATCTTAGGTGGGTTTGGCTTGTGATGCTTCAAAATAATTACAGCAGTAACATCAAAGATCACTGATCACAGATTACCACAACAGATACAATGATAATGAAAAGGTCTGAAGTATTGAGAAAGTTACCAAAATGTGACACACAGACATGAAGTGAACACATAAGTTCTTGGAAAAAAATGGTACCCATAGAATTTATTGTCACAGGGTTGCCATAAATTTTTACAAAATGGAACATTCGTGAAGTACACAGTGTCATAGAAAAAGCTAGGCCTGTACTTACTATGGGAGTCTCAGAAGGAACAGAGAAAGGAATAGAAGTTTTACTTAAGGAAATAATGATCAGAAGAGAGCCCAAATCTGGAGAAGGAATCCAGGAATCCAGGTCCGTGAATCCAAATGAACCCTCGAGTAGATGAAGCATCAAGATTTCTTCACCACAACACATTACCATCATTGCTCAAAAGTCTAAGACAGAGAGAATTTTGAAAGGAGAAAAAGAAAAAGCAACTTGATACATGTAAGAGACATTCTGTAAGACTTAAAATGGCCTTTTCAACATGAAATGTTAGATTAGGAGAGAGGATATAATATATTCAAGAGAAAAAAATCCAAGAAAATATTAGACCTCATTTAGAAATGAAGGAGAGAAAAATGTTCTTTTCAAAAAAATGCTGTGGAGTCCAGCAGCATAGACCTGCTTTATAAGAAATAACATAAGAGTTATTCAAGCTGAAAGAACAGGGTACTCATTAATAACATGAAAACACAGGAAAGTATAAAGTCACTGGGAAAAGTAAATATGTAGTCAAATTAATCATATTATAATACTAAATGGTGGTGTATAAATCATTTTTATCATTAGTATAAAGGTTAAAAGTCAAAACTATTGTGCTGCAGATGTCGATCAGTTATACAGCACTTGTCTAACATGGGCAAAGCCCTGGGTTTGGTCCTGCACCCCACACATACATGCACAAAAAGAGAGAAAACTAGCCGGGTATTGTGGTGTATATTTGTAATCCCAGCAATCCGGGAGGCTGATTTAGGAGGATTAAAGTTTTAGATAGGCCTGGGACATTTAGCAATTTAAAGAGACTCTGTGTCATTAAAAAAATCAATCAATCAATCAATAAATAAATAAAAAAATAAAAAAGGGCTAATGATGCAACTCAGTGCAAAGGACCTGGGTTCAATTCGCAGTACTACAAAAAGAAAAATAAAAAAGGTAAAATTAATGAAACTAATAATACCTTAGGGTATAAATGACATAAACATGTAAATTGTGATATGAAGAGCGTGGAATGGCAGGTAGGCAATGTGCAGATGTTTTTTATATGATTGAGTGTATTACCAGCTGAAAACAGCTGACAAAGTATCTACAATTACAGGATGCTTTATAGCATGTAAGTCTTGTGGTAACCCAAAAGAAAAAAAAAAGCCATAGTAGATACAAAAAAGATGAGGGACCAGAAATATAGCTCAGTGGCACAAGCACCTGCCTGGCAAGCATGAGGTCATAAGTTTGGTCCCTGATACCAAAAGAAAAAAAAAAAAGAGAAAGAGGGAGATCTGTTTACAAAAAAGATAAAAGAAATTACAGCCTATTGCTGTTACAGAAAGCAACACAGAATGACAGCAAAAGCAAAAGAAAGAAAATTGAAAATATTTGCAAAACAACCAGAAACCTTACGGAAAAAATGGCAGTAATAATTCTTGCTGGTTAATTGACTACTGATAAAATTCTCAGTAATTATTGATTCTTACTGGTCAGTAATTACTTTAAATGTAAATGGATTAAATTCTCCAATCAAAAGACATAGAGCAGTTGAATAGATGAAAATAAGACAAGATCCAATGTATATTCTGCTGGTGGAATACTTCAACTTTAAGGACACACATGAATTTAAAGTAAAGGAATGTAAAACTATATTCTATGTAAATAGAAACCAAAAGAGAGCAGAAGTACCTACATTTATATGAGAGAAAATGATTTTAAGTTAAAATTATATGAAGAAGATCATTATTATCATTGTGCTAGTTCAGTTTATCAAAAGGATATAACAATAATAATTCAACATTGGGGGACCTAAACATATAAAACACATATTAATAGATCAAATAAAAGAAACTGACTATACTATAGTAATAATAAGAGACTCAAATTTTAAATAATGGAAGGATAATCCACACAGAATTGATAAGGAAATATTGAACTTGT
The DNA here is from genome assembly GCA_004363535.1 of Dasyprocta punctata. NCBI lineage: Eukaryota > Metazoa > Chordata > Mammalia > Rodentia > Dasyproctidae > Dasyprocta > Dasyprocta punctata. Next base: position 36,455 of record RJWM01010040.1, on the reverse strand, counting down.
AGTATATTTTAGATCAAATAGACTTAACAAAAATACACAGGACTGTCAATTCTACAGCAGCAAAGTACATGTTCTTTTCAGGTACACACAAAATATTCTTCCAGATAGAGTTACACGTTAGATCACCAAAAAAAGTCTTAATAAATTAGCAAAACTGAAGTTATATAAAGTATATTTCACAAACATAAAGGAACTAAACTGGAAATCAACAACAAAAGTTTCAGGGAATTCACAACTATATGGAAATTAAGCAGTGTGCTTCTGAAAAATGAATGACTTAATGAAGAAATTAATGTGGAAATTTTAAAATATCTTAGACCAATAAAAATTGAAAACAACACACCAAAGCTCATCAGATTCAGCAAAAGTAGCTATTAGAGTAAAGCTTATATTAGTAAATACTTTCACCCAGAAAGAAGATTCCAAATGAACAAAGTAACATTTTGCCTCAAGGAACTAGAAAAAGAGGAATAAACTAAAGCCAAAACTAGTAAATGGAAGGAAACAATAAAGACCAGAGCAGAAATGAATGCAATAGAGAGTAGAAATGCAATATAAAAATCAATAAAAGCAATAGTCAGTTTTTTGGAAAAGATAAAAATCAACAAACCTTTAGCTACGCTAAGACAAGAAGAATAAATGCGCTGAGAAATGAAAAAGGATACATCACAACTGATACCACAAAAATACAGAGACTCACAAAATAAAACTGTCTAGTGCATTTTCCATTGCTATAACTGAACACCTCGGGTCAGGTATAGAGGAGAGAGATTTGTTTAGTTAAGGACCTGTGTGTGAAATCTCAGAGCATCTGCTCAGCAATTGGTGAGGACGTTCTTGTTGGGTCAGACATGGCAGAGGACACCACATGGTAAGACAGAAAAATGACCAGGTCTTGCAGCACATGCCTGTAATCCCAGTGCTTGGGAGGCCAAGGCAGAAGGATTCCCATGAGGTCAAGGCCAGCCTGAGCTACATAGTGAGAGCCTAACTTAAAAAAGAAAGGCAAAGGGCCGGGAGTTTGGCTCAGTGCCTTAAGTGCCTGCTCTGGCAGGCGCGAGGTTGTGAGTTCAATCCCTGGTGCTGCAAAAAAAAAAAAAAAAAAAAGAAAGGCAAATATGCCAGGGAGAGCTTGCTTTTATAACAAAGCCCTTCCCTGGACTATTTAATAATCTGTTAATTCATGAATGGATTAATCCATTCATACAGGCACGTCCCTCATGACTCAATAATGTCTCAAGGTCCCATTTCCAAATACCTTTAACATATGAACCTGGAGGTTAAAGTTCCAATATATAACATTCAAATGACACATCTGAACTGTTGCAACTACTGTGGACAATTATACATCAAAAAATTAAAAAATCTAAGAGAAATGGATAAATTCCTGGACATGCACAACCTGTCAAGACTAAATAGTGAAGAAATAGAAATCTGAGCTGGTAATTCCAGCACTCTGGGAGGCTGTGGCAGGATGAGTGCAAGTTTGAGCCCAGCCTGGGAAAAACCTTGTCTCAAAAGAATGAAATCTAAGACACAACTCACTGCAAAGACTCTGGGTTCAACCCCCAGTAAAAAGCACACACACACACACACACACACACACTCATGCAGTATGCACACACACACTCTTGGTTCCACCCCCAGTAACACACACACACACACACACACACACACACAGGCACTCACGCACACATGCACACACTGAAAATTTGAACAGACCAATAAGGGGTAAAAATATTGAATCAGTAATAAAAAGTCTACTATCAAAGAAAAGCCCAGAATTAGAAGGCTTCGTGTTAAATTCTACCAAATTCTTAAAAACTAAAACTAATCTTCAAATTCTCCCCCAAAAGAAGAGGAAATACTTCTAAATTCACTTTGTGAGGCCAACATGACCCTGATTCTAAAGCCACATAATAGCATTGCAAGGAAGAAAATGCAAGGCTAACATTCCTAATGAACACCAGTATAGATTCCCTCAAACAAGACATTAGCAAATGGAATTCAGTGGCACCCCAAAAGGATCATGTACCATGATTCAGCAGAATTTACCCCAGGGATGTAAGGGTGACTCAACATATGTAAATCAATAAATTTTGCAGGGTGTGGTGGTGCACGCCTTTAATCCCAGCACTCAGGAAGCTGAGGCAAGAGTATCATTGTGAGTTCAAGACTAGCCTGGGCTACAAAGTGAGTTCAAGGCCAGTCTGAACTGCATAATTAGACCCTGTCTCAAAAAATAGGGCCGGGAATTTAGCTCAGTGGCCTAAGCGCCTGCCTGGCAGGCATGAGGTTGTGAGTTTGATCCCTGGTAACAAAAAAAAAAAAAAAATTGATCCACTACAGTAAAAAATTTAAGGACAAAAACAGTAGGATACTGGGCAATAGGTGCCAAGAAAGCTTTTGACAAAACCTTACATCTCTGCAACAGAAATACTCAAGAACATAGGTAAGGGAAGAATGTGCCCTAACACCCCGAAGGCCATACATTACAAACCCACAGCTAACACTCTATTCAATGATGGGAAGTTAAAGGATTTTTTCTCTAACATTAAGAACAGGACAAGAATTCCCACTCTTTTTTTTTTTTTTTTTTTTTTTTTTGTACTGAGGATCGAACTCACAACCTTGTACCATTAGGCAGGTGCTTGCCACACTGAGCTAAATCCCTGGCAAGAATACCCATTCTTGTCACTTCTGGTCTACAGAGTACTGAAAGTCCAAGCCAAAGTAATTAATTAAGAAAAAGAAATACAAGGTGTCCTAATAAGAAAGGAGGCAGTGACACTGTCTCTGCTGACCATGATCTTGCAGATGCAGTGCTCGTGGGGCCTCCTTTGCTGAGGACTAATGACAGGTCCTCTCCCCAGACAGTGGGCTCAGAGCAGGCAGCTGGGTTTATCTGACTTCTTACTGCAGATCCATCCAATACAGTTCTTGGCATGAAATAGGTGTTTTAATATTTCTTGCATAAATGAATGAGCGATTTCCTTCTCCTTTTTTCCTTTTGCTTATGGTACCGGGGACTGAACCCAGTACCTTTGTACTCAACTATGCACCAGTCCCTCTTCCTGAGACAGGGTCTTGCTAAGTTGCCCGTGCTGGCCTGGAACTCTTGCTCCTCCTGCCTCAGCTTCCCAGAGTGGTGGGATTAAAAGTGTACACCACTGCACTTGGCAATTTCCTTCTATTCTTCCGTAGGCTGGGCTTTGTGGTCTGGGGCTCAAAGCTTTGTGGCTTTGACTTTACTCCCCTACCAACCAATAATAGCAATAACAATCATAATACACATACAACTAACCCTCTGCGTATTTTTCCAGATACTCTGCTGGGTCTCTTTAGGGGTCTGACGTAATATCATTGACCAAGTCCCATGAACCTGGCATTACACCTGAAGATACTGAGACCTAGACCAGAAAAATAACATTTTAGCTCTCATGGGGAGGTTTGGTGGCAGAGCACCTGAATGCAGAGTGAAACCCATCCTTTGGGCAATTCAGGGAAGTCTAAAACATCCAAACGGTGGCTCATCCCACGGATTCCAGAGCAAAACTTCCCCTGGCCCTAATGCGTAACCAACAACTGGCAAATCACATGGGTTACTTCAAGTTGTCTTGTTGGGGTCAGGCAGACACAGAACCAAGTCCTCTGGATGTAGATTCCACAGCTTCTCCCTGAATGTCCCCGGGGGTTCTGAAGGGTCATTCTCACCTGTCAAGTGAGCCCTTTTCCCCACCTGCAGACTTGGAAAACCCTCTCAAAGGCAGAATCCTTACAATAGCCACCCAGAGCAGAGATCACTGCCCTATATCTGTTTGCCCTCATGCCTAAAAAGGTAATCAGAACTTGGAAAAATATTTAGGAGCTGAACTCATCACAGAGGAAAGAGTACTGCATGAGGAGCTGATTAAAAGAAGAATTTCTAGTCAGGTGCCGTAGCACATACCTGTAATCCTAGCACTCAGGAGGTTGAAGCAGGAGGATTCCCACAAGTTCCAGGCCAGCCTAAGCTACATAGTGATACCCTGTCTCAAACAAAACAAAGCAAAAGCTAAATCTTGGAAGTGGCCTATAGGCCCATCAACAGATGAATGAATAAAGAAAGTGTTGGTATTTATATATATATATAATGGAGTACTTACTCTTCAGCCATAAAGAAGGTTAAATTTGAGTTACTTATCGGAAAATAGCTGCACCCTGAGACCATAACACTGTCACACACAAAAGGTTAAATATAGTATGCTTTCTCTTATAAGAGAAACACAAAGCATCAATAATTTAAGAGAAAAATCATTGATAGATGGTAAGAAACAGGAAGGGAAACTCTGTAGAGATGGGGAGGAGATATAGGAAAGGGCACAGACAGGAGAGAGGAGAGAAAGGAGAAGCAGAAAGGACTAAGACCTGAGATGCATATGAACCAAGTCCTCACAATGAATGTATTCATTATGTACTACAAACATAGACTAACAATAAAATTTAAGGGGTGTTCCCAGAGAGAGAAAACCAGGGTGTGTGCATGTGCACATATAGGACTTGGCTTGCACAATTACAGAGCTTTTGAGAAGCCCAACTGATTTGCCAATCTCCCACTGGAGATCAGGAAAAGAGTTGTGTAATTTGGAAGAGCTAAAAACCAGGAAGGCTGATGTAGAAGGGTGGGAGAAGAAGAAGAATACGAAAGGGACAACAGAGAAGGGGAGACAGACAGACAGACAGACAGACAGACAGAGAATATGAGCACTGTTCCTTCTTCCTCTGTATCTTTCTGTTCTGCTCAGGCCCTAGCAAATGGGATGGTGCATTCTCTGATTGAAACGCTCATCCCCAGAAAGGCCCTCACAGAAGCATCAGAAATAAAGGTTTTACTAGGCATCTGGGCATCCTTTTCCCAGGCAAGGTGACACATAAAATTAATTGTCACAGTCAGGTGGTCTGGGTTCTGGAAAAGCAATTCACACTTTCCAGGCCTGGGTTTCCTTTTTTTGCAAAATGCTAAGGTTGGAGCAAATGATCTGTAACATTTGCTCTTTCCATAGCCAACTTCTGTGATTCTGACTCCACTGCCCTTGACCCTGGCTCTGGCCTCTCCCCTGCTTCCTACAGTCCCTGTCACGTGCATTCGAGAGCCATGTGTTTCCATCAGTCAGTTGCGGTGCTCTGGCCAAGCCTGACTACCTCCACCCGCCCTCCAGGGCATGCTGACTTTCTCTTCTTTACTGATGTCTGCAGAGGAGCCGGGCCTGTCATTTGATCAGACAGCACTTGCTCTGCCAACTCCAAACGTGCTGCTTGGAGAATCACAGGTAAACCTCGGCCGGCATCATTACCGCGAGCCGCTGGGATGTTGCTCAGACCTCGCTTAATGAAGGGTTTACTTTGCCGGAATACACACACTGTCCCATAGAAATTCACTTCACACACTTCTCAGGGCCCGGAATTCATCTGGAGCCAAGCACAGCCTTCTGTGTCATTTTCTGCTGAAGGCAGACAGCCGAGCTCCATAATCAGGAAAGGTGAGATGAAAAATGAATGGCAAAAACAAATGATGTAGGGAGGCGGATGGTTTTTGTTTCATTTCTACTCAAAAACTTTTTTATTTCTGTTTTTGGTTTTGGTTTCTCATTAGGATGAGTAGACTCCCACAAGATTCATTGTCTTGGATGTTGATATCAAGCCAAACGAGAGAGATTCCCGCTCCAACCAAGGTGTTTTGGGCAGAAGGACAGCCCTGGTGGTGGAATCTGAGACTTTCCCCTGTGCTGTGTCTCTCAACCTTTTAGACTATGCCTGGGTTTCTGCCTCACCTGGTTTGTGACCGCCTATCTTAGCCCATTCTGTGTGCTGTAATGGAATACCAGAGACTGGGTATTTCACGTGGAAAAAAAATCAATTCTCATAACTCTGGAGACTGAAAAGTTCAAGGTCAAGAGTTCACATCTGGTGAAGACCAAAGATGGGGCTGACTTCCTTCCTTCTTCAGGAACCTGCTCCCATGATGTTATGGTTTTGTGTCTAGATATCTGCCCAAAACTTCATGCAGTCGTGAGGGTGGGCTTCTAGAATTTGTGATTGATTCATGGTCTAATGCTGGTATTAAAAACGTGAGTGCCACACCCACTCTAGGGCGGGTAGCTTGCATACAATATAAGAGAGAGAAAGAATCTTTCCCCTTCCTCTCTCTTGTAGTTTTTGGTGTCTTTGTCTACCATGAATGGTTGCCCCTCTGCCACTTACCACCCTGGCTTAGAGCCAGCTGATTATGAAATGAAACCTCTACAAACAGGGAGCTTAGTAAACCTTTCCTCCTTTATCTTTAGATGTTAGGTATTTTGTCCCAGCAATGAGAGAAGTAACCAAAACTCATGATAACTAGGCCACTCCCCAGAGAACAGCATTAATCCATTCGTGAAAGCAGAGCCCTCATAACCTGATCACCTCTTAAGGTCCCACTTCTCAACACCATTGCCTTGGGGATTAATATTCCAACACACGAACTTTGGGGTGCACGTTTAGACCCCTAGAACTGCTTCTGCTCTAAATTATGAATCTGGACTTGGTAAAATACAGGAGGAGATGAGCTCACCATAGAGGAAAAACCTCTGGATCGGGAGCCCCAGGCCTTGGGTCCCGGTTCTGATTGTTGACTTTGGGAAGTCAGCTCACCACCCCAGGCCTTGGCTTCCTCTCTTGTAAAATGATAAGGCTGTAACAAATGATCTGTGCACTTTGCTGTTTTCAAAGCTAACATTTTATGATTCAAATTCCATTGCCTACAGTGCCCTGCCTCCCTCCTCTTATCCTTTTTCAACTGTATCCACCACAGTGGAGCAGCCTGGATAACTGAAGGCATCAAAGATCCACCACTACTGAGATTTCAGTGAACTTACACAATCCAATAGGCAGGTGCAGACAAACCCATCCCCGACGGTAATGAGCATTAATCCTCTCTGCTGGACCTTGGCACCGGGTGCTGTGCGGAGTTATTCAGGGGAGCACGACTCAGCCCCTTCCTGCCTATAGGGATGAAGGTTGATTTTAAGGGTGTGCAACTCTCACAAAATAAGGTGGGGATCACTGAGCATGAGAAGAATAAAGACAGTTCAGAGAAAGGGAAGACGCATAAGGACAGAGGTGGAGATGAGAATTTGAGGACAAGAAGAGACTGAGTCTGGACCTTCAAGAATGGGTGGAGTTGGGATAGGGAGAGGAGGAGCAACCTGTGCCGAAGGTGCTACGCTGTCTGGTGTTGGCACCAAGGTAGAGTAATGTGCTTGTGGTTAAACCATGTGAATACAGCATTTTACTCATTAAAGAACTCTTAAGAATATTGGTCTCTAGTCTGTAAGTCTTTTAAGGATATTAGTCTATAAAAATTTTCTTTTTTGTTGTGTCCTTATCAGGTTTTGGTAGCAGGGTGAGATTGGTTTCAGAGAACGAGTTTGGAAGAATTCCTCCAGTTCAGTCTTATAGAATATTTTAAGGAGCATTGGTGTTAGATCTTTAAAGGTCTGGCAAAAGTTAGCAATAGATCTGTCGATCCTGGGATTCTCTTTGTTGGGAGACTATTGTAACTGTTTCGGTTTCATTGCTTGTTACTGATCTGTTTAAGTTTGATTTTTCAGCTATACTGCTCTTCAGTATATATCCAAAGGAAATAAAGTGTTTGTATTATAGCGATACCTGAATATTCATGTTCACTACTGCACAACTCATAATAGGCAAGTAATAGAATCAGCCCAGGTGCTTGTCAATGGATGAATAAAGAAAATGTCACACGGACACACATACAGTGAGATACTATTTAGCCATAAATAAGAACAAAATCATGTCACTGGCAGGCAAATGAATGGAACTGGAGGTTATCATGTTAAGTGAAATAAGCTAGATGCAGAAAGACAAGTATTCAGTGTTTTCTCTCCTGTGTAAAATCTCCTGGCAAGAGCCAACATGAAAATAGAAGAAACCATTCCCTACCATGAATGTGATCACTATATATACCTAAATTATACCAATAAACTTAATTAGAAAACAAAATAAAGGTCCAATTGAAAAATACACAATTGAAATGAACAGATACTTCTTCAAAGGAGAAGTACAAATGGCTAATAGCATAAAAAGTTCAGCGTCTTTGGCCATTAGGAAAATGCAAATCACTTGGCACCTCTCTCCCTCTCCCTCTCTTTCTCCTTCTCCCTCTCTCTCTCTCTCTCTCTCTCTCTCTCTCTCTCTCTCTCTTTCCATCTCTCTCTCGTCTCTACCTGCATACCTTGTCTTTTCTCCATCCCAGCAGCCTTCACTCTCCCATCCCTTTTCGAAGGGCCCCTCCTGGAGTTCCCAGCACTGTCTGCCCAAGTGTCTCATCGCTGTCTTCTCCCCGTGCAACTGTCCAGTCACCGCCCCTGTGATGAGTCCTCTGTCCTCCTTGCTTCCATTGGCAGCCAATGGATGAGCCTGGTCAGCCGGAGCCACGTGGCCATCTCTCCCTGTCCCCCTTAGCCACAGCCAGACCTGTTCCTGTGACACTGGTGCACGTGATCTGTCCTGGACGCTGGGACAGACACAAGGCATGCCCTTCAGGCGAGCCTGCCCTGAGAATGACAGGACTTCAGGTTGGAGGGAAAAGAAAGTCACCTGGTCTCAACCTCTTCGCACCATGTATTCCTCCTCTCTCCACCTTCTCACCCTAAATAAAACCAAAAAATACTAAAAAAATCTGCAGATCAAAACACGGAGATTTCATCTTCCTCCAGAAAGAATTGCTACTATCAAGAATTGAAAACCAACAAAGCTGTGGGGAGGAACATTCTACATTGTTGCTGGGAATGTAAATGAGTATAACCACTGTGGCAGTCATATCGAGGTTTCTCAAAAAGTTTTTTTATTTGATCAAATTATCCCCCTTTTGGATATCCTCCCGAAAGTTAAAGACATCATATCATAGTGATACATGCACACCCCTTTTTATAATAGCTAAATCTTGAAAGACGTCTATATGCACATAGACAGATGAAAGGATTAAGTGTGGTATTTATACACAATGGAGTACTACTCAGTCATAAAGAAGGATGCATTCGAGTCATTTGCAGGAAAATTGATGTACCTGCAAATACTAAGTGAAATGAATCAGACATAGACGGCTAACTATTGAATCGTTTCTCTTGTATAAGAAACCTAATATATAAATAAGATGAAAATAAAAGATAGATGATAATAAACAGGGAGGTGAACCTTGTGGAGATGGGAACAGGGCCTGCTAGGGGGTTTTAGAGGAAGAAGGGAAAATAAAGGATGATTAAGATGCAGCAGGTAAATGTACCAATTCCCCAAGATGACTGTAATTATTATGTACTGCAAATGTATACTAATATAAAAAAACTGAAGAAAAAGTAGAATTAAGACTGCTGCCAAAGACAAAGGTGGGGGGGTGAGTGTGATGCAGGGTAGTGGGAGGTGGATAAGATCTAAGTCAGCTACATGAATTTATACAAATGCCTTAGTGAGACTCACTACTCTCTCTCTCCATAATCGATATTCACTAATAAAACACACACACAGAACCCTTCTCTGAGCTTCTCCATTTAATTCTTATTCTCTGCATGATCTCATTATCTCTATTTTACAAACAAAGAAATTGGGACTCAGAGAAGTTAAATAAGTTTCTAATGAACACAGAGAGAAAAACAGCAGAGGCAGAACCCAGGGCTCCTGAATGAAGTCGCTGTTTCTTTGACAGTGCTGGGCTGGTGGAGCGCCAGCTTAGAGTAGGCTGTCCTGGTTGGTTTCCTGCTGCTAGGAGAGAACTCCCCAGACCGGCTGATTTATAAACAATAGAAGTTTATTCAGCTCCTGGTGCTGGCATCTGGCAAGAGCCTTTGCGCTGTCATAACAAGGCAGAGGGCAAGTGAGCAGCTGCCAAGCGGAGAGGGGAAATCAGGCTCAATTCATTTTACCAGGAACCCCCTCCGAAGGTAACTGCCCCAGCCCCAGAGTCACGTCAGTCCATTCACTGTCAGAGCCTTCACGGCTGAACTCCTTCTCCAAGGTTCCATCTCTCAATGCTGCATGCTGTGCCAACGGCAACTAAATGTCAACACGGGTTTTGGAGGGGGCGTTTAAATCTTCATGTGGCCCTTCCATGGCAGGCTAGCCTTGCAGGAGAAAGACCTGAGACCCAGATTCACAAAGCTTGTCACCACTTGTTATTGTAACTTCTGTTTTCTCAGCTTGTCCCATCAACATTTACCTGGTTACCTGCCTCTTCTTGGGCCCCTGTGAGGAGCTCGTGGGAGGCAGGCAGGGGGGCAGCACCCCTTACAAATGAAGGATCACCATAGCCAAGAGTTACGAGGCAGATTGGAGCAATCATAGAGGGGAGAAAACTATTGGAGGAAACTGACTCATGTATAGAACTTAATACTTCATAATGCCTTTCATATAGCAGGTGTTTTATTGAATGTCTACTATGTAACAGGCATTGTGCCAGGCACTAGCTTTTCTTCTTTAATGTCAGGGTAAGTCATTCCAACAATGCTAAATAGTATCTCATAACACTTCTTCTCTGGATCCCTTCATTGTTCTGAAATTTATATTTTATAACTACTATATTTATATTATAGCCCCATGCTAGGGTTATAGGAAATATACACAAAAGATATGCTTCCAGCTTCAGGTGTAGGAGTGAAAAAAAAATGAACAATGGAATAGAACTAAAATCTAAATAAACTCTAAAGTAGACACAAAATAGATTTTGGGATTGTATGGGGTATGCTATGTCCCCCCAAGTCCTCATATAATTTTGATGGGGCTGAGTTATTGGTTTGTTATTGGTTTGTTGATTGACAATGTGAGCACTGTGCCCACCCAGGGGTGGAGCTGACATACAGTGTAAGGGAAGGCGGGTCTTCCTCTTGTTTGCTTCTCTTCCGCTCTCTCTCTCTCTCTCTCTCTCTCTCTCTCTCTCTCTCGCTTGCGGCTTGCAGCTTGCAGCCACCATGAACTGTAGCCTCGTCACCCCATGCCGCCTTGGAGCCAACTTTATGGACTGAAACTCCCAAGAAACTGTAAGAATAAACCTTTCCTTCCCTAACTTTGGGCGTCAGGTATTTTGTCTTGGCAACGAGCGAAAAGTAACTAAGACAGGGATTTTCTTTCGAGACAAGATCTTATTACGTAGTCCAGTTGGCCTCAAACTTGGGATCCTCCTTCCTCAGCCTCTCAAGTGCTACAAAGTAGATATTAAAATTTGACGAATAATGAGAATGGCATTTAAAATAAATGGATAGTGCTGAGATAATTATTAAGTGGTTTCAAAGGCCTGAGACTTGGATTCCTACATCCACAAAAAATAGATTTCAGATAGGAGAGAAGTTAAATATAAAAAAGAAAGGCAACCATGAGAAGAAACTGTAAGATTGCTTTCCCTTCTCTTAGGTTGGGGGAGACTTCACAAAACATAAAAGTAAGGGAAGAAATCATATAAAATATCAATCTATCTAACCTTGCCATTATAAAAAAAGGACACACAAAGAAACACCCTATAAACATTATTGATAGAGGTCTTTGGGATGATTTGATGCAGTGAGTTCACAGCTGAAAGATGCTTTTTGCTAGAAACTCAGCAATAATGGACAAAACATAAACAGAAAGCTCAAGGATAGATTGAGCCCCAAGTACAAGACAAACATCTTTGTAGACTGAACACAGCAGAAACATAAGTAGAAGCCAGAGACTTCTGGAACCTTGAGCCAGAGTCAGGCTAGGGGTGGGACATCTGAGATACCTGTTAGAAGTTAGGATGCAGAAGAAGGGTTTACTGAGCATGCTTATAAAAGGAGTCTAGAAAAAACGCTGCAAAGTCCGGCACAAGGAAAATATTTTCATGTCATACATCTGATAAAGTGAGTTTTCCTTAGGATTACATGAAGAAATCTTACAACTCAGCAATCAAAAGACAAATAAACCAGCTTAAAAATGGGAAAAGGATTTGAATAGACATCTTCCCCAAGAAGATATGCAAATAGACCATAATCAAATGAAAAGCTGTTTAAACATTATCAGTCACTAGGAAAACACAAATCAAAATTCCAATGAGATATCACTCGACACCAAGATAACGATTATTAAAAAAGACGAACAATAGCAAGTATTGCCAAAGATGTGGGTCAAATGAAATCTTCATAGCATGCTTGTGAGTATGTAAAATGGTGCAGCTACTGTGAAAATAAATTTGTCAGTTCCCCATGAACCGAAGCATAGAATTACCATAGGGTCAAATAATTCCAAGAGAACTGAGAGCATGGTTACATAAGAACTTAAACACAGTGGCTTGTATCAGACAATACATTCATCCTCAGAATTCATATGCCAAAGCCATAAATCGTGGAGGGGTAGTATTTGGGATTTTAATAGATAAGTAGGTATTTTTGAGAGGTAACTTTTTTTGAGGTTTTGGTGATGGGATTCTCTTACAAGAAAAAATACCAGACAGCTTTCTTCCCTTACTGTGAGAAAGCCCAGGGAGAGGGTGGCAATTGGCAAACCGGGAAGGTGCCTTCTGAAACCAACCGTGCTGGCGCCCTGATCTCAGACTTCCAGTCTCCTAGTTATGGAAAATAAACTGCTGTTGACTAAGCCATCTAGTAGTCTGTTGTATTGTGTTAGGGTAGCCTGAGGCAAAGGGCACGGTAGCATTTATAATGGTTAAGAAGTGGAAATAACTCAAATGTCCATCAATTGATGAGTGGACAATGAAAATGTGGTGGGTTCATACAGCAGACCATTAAAAAAAGGAATGAAGCACGGGTACATACCACGGCACGGACAAACCTTGGAACACTAGTCCAAATGAAAGACTAACACAAAAGGCTGCATAATATGTGATTCTAATCACATAAAATGTCCAGAAAGAATAAATTTATAAAGACAGAAAATTACGATTTCTTTTTGAGTTGATTAAAATGTTCTGGAATTAGATAGTAGTTGTGATTTCTTAATTTGGTGACAATAATGACAACTACTGAATTATACATTTATTTTTTATTTTTTGAGACAGGATCTCAATATGTAGTCCAGCTGGCCTTAAACTCACTCTGTAGCCCAGGCTGGTCTCAAACTTATGGCAATTCTCCCACTTCAGCCTCTTAAGGGCTCAGATTACAGACATGTACCATGAATTGTACATTTTATGAATATTGCTTTTATTTTATGTGAGCTAGATCTGAAAAAACACCATTCTTTTTAAAGATACCAAGAGCTAGAGCTCCTGTCTAGCTTCAGACTATGGAGAAAGGGGTATGTAGACTTGATTTCTGTGTTAGGAGCCTCTCCCAGTCTGGACCAGTTCTGAGAGCAGACATGTGATGGTCCCACTTGCGATATAGGCGTGGCTTTAGGTTGAGGTCTTGGAGACTAGGGGGAGACAACAGCAAACCAATTGACAGGGAGGAATAAACAAATGAGAACTGAACAAAAACATGATCCATGGAAAACTAGACTCCAAACCAAAATATCAAAATGCAAAAAAAATGTGTATCTAGTAGAAAATGAAAAGATATCAAAACACAAGAAAAAATGGAAAACAATTGATGGAATCAACATTCAAAACAGCACACATTTACTCATATGACAGTAAATGTATAAGCAGTATGATAAAGACTTTAAAATACATATTATTATGATAAATGAAAAGAAAAATGAAGACATGTTTCCATTGAAAAATAAGAAATTATGAACTAAAACGACAGCTAGAAAAAAACAAGTAGATAAAAATTTAACACTTTATGAGGCATAATCTAAAATTATGGTGACTGTTTAAATAAAAAGTTATTGCAATAAAAAACACATTACCATGAATACCCCTCAAAATACTCCTCCTTACTTCAAACACACTTATACCATCATTCTTTCCACTTTTTGCAGCAGTTCTGGAAGTTCTCTTTCTTGAGTGTCTTTAGTTGTGCTTTCATGGCTGCCTCAATATCCTGAATTGATGCAAAACCTTTACCTTTCATAGTTATGCTGACTTTGGGGAAGCCCCAGAAGCCACATGGCACCAGATCTGGTGAGCAAGGTGGATGAAAACACACCTTCATGTTTTCCTGAGCCTGTCTTTCTATTGGGTGGTACTCAGCAGCAAGATTCACTGTAATTTTCACCACAGTTTGAAAAAGACACTGGTGAAAGAAGACTTCCAGAACTGCTCTAAAAAGTGGCAAGAATGATGGGATAAGTGTGCTTGAACATGTCTTTTAGTGTCACATAATTTTAAAAAATTCAACATTGATCATATATTCTGATCACACCAAAAGCATAGTTACTTAAATTTGGCAAAAATGGAAACAAAGGGGGGATTAGTTCATTGGAAGACAGAATTGAGAAATTCATACAAAATACATCATAGAAAGACAAAAAAACGCACAACATGATATCTTTGTTAAGAGGCACGCAAGGTAAGTTGAAATACTTCCACATTCATTTGCCAGGATTTCCAGGAGCTCCAGATCAAAAGTATGATGGCAGTGATAGCAAATCTATTTTTAAAGAAAGAATTCATATGAATGTTCTAGAATTGAATAAAAATAGCCTTCAATTTTGAGGTATACTCCAAGTATTGTATAGGGGAAAGCTTCATAAAGGGGCATTAACTTGCCTTTGGATATATGGAAACTCAACCTATGAGACAGTCACATAAATTAAATAAAAAACAACGATTGTGGAGATATATGAAGGATATGCTTTTAGTATGTATTTTAAAGAAAACGAATCTTTTTTTTAATATATTGAATAATGTAATCCTAGAAGTAGTTGTTCAGGTTACAAGATCTAGGTATAAAAAAGATCAAACAATCAATGACAGCACAAACTTCTTTTTGATGAACTAACATAGTTTAGTAGTATAGTTATCTATCTAGCACACATATACATACACACAGTTATATGTGTATACGTACATACATATAATCTTTTCCTTTTCTCCTTTTCTCCTTTCCCCTATCCAAGTTGTTCTTTCCTTTTGAGCACTTTCTTTCCATTTCATTATTACAATATCTATTGTACATTTTGGATCTTACTACTCTTTTAGCTTTTAACTATTATTTTCTTTACACTAGGAAGACAATACGATATTTATAAATGTGAGTTTGATTTATTTCACTTATGAGTATAGTCTCACGTTGCTTCCATTTACCTATAAAAGCCTCAAGATTTTCCTTTTTTATAACTGAGTAATATTCCATTGTATAGAAATACCACATCTTTTTCATCCATTCTGCAGTTGATGGGCATTCTGATTGTTTCCAAGACTTAGCTATTACAAATTGTGCTGCAACAAACATGGGTGCACATATATTGCTGTGATATGACATTTTCAATTTTTCTGGGAAAATACCTAGAAGGGAATAGTTGGATTGAATAAGATTTCCAATTCTAGTTTCTTGAGGAGTCTACACATTGATTTCCACAGTGGCCTTACCAGTCTACACTCGCACCAACAGTGGAAAAATGTTTCTTCTTCCCCACAGCCCTGCCAACATTTGTTATTCATTGATTTCTTGATGGCAGCCATTCTTTCTTGCGTGAGATGGAATCTCAATGTTGTTTCAATTTGCATTTTTCAAATGACCAGTGATGTTGAACATTTCTTCATGTATTTATTTGCCATTGTATTTCTTCATCCAAGAAGTATATGTACATCTCAGATGCCCATTTTTGAACTGGGTCTTTGAATTCGGGGGGGCCTGAAGTTTTTCAATTCTTTATATGTTCTAGATATAAGTCTTTTTTCTGAGGGACAGCTGGCTAAAATTCTTTCCCACTCTGTGTGCTTTCTTTTCACTCGGTTGATGATTTCTTTTGAAGTGCAAAAATTTTTTAATAAGGTGATATCCCAGTTGTTGATTTTTTGAAGTACTTCCCATGTGATTTGCATTTTGTTCATGAACTCTTGACCTACCCCTTTGTCTTGAAGATTCCTACCTACCTTGTCTTCCAGTAGATTTAGTGTTTCTATTTTAATATTTAGATCATTGATCCATTTTGACTTTAGTTTAGTGCATGGTGATAGACTTGGGTCTAGTTTCAGTCTTTGGTACGTGGAAAGTCAATTTTTCCAACACCATTTATTAAAGAGTCTATCTTTCTACCAGGGAATGTGTTTGGCCCCTTTGCCAAAGATAAGGTGGCTCAGCGTCTTTGTAGTTGTGTTTGTATCTTCTAATCTGTTCCATTGATCCTCAGGGTTTTTTTTTTGTTTGTTTTGTTTTTTTTGTTTTTTGCCAGTACCATGCTGACTTTATCATTATAGCTTTGTAGTATAATTTCAACTCAGGTTTTGAGATGCCTCCTGCCTTGCTTTTGTTGTCCAGGATTGCCTTTGCTATTCTAGCTCTCTTCTGTTTCCAAATGAATTTTAGGAATGTTTTCTCGAGATCTGTAAGGTATGTTAATGGTATTTTGATTGAGATTGCATTAAATATGTGTAACAGTTTTGGAAGTATGACCATTTTCACAATGTTGGTTCTTCCTAACCAACAGCAAGGGATATCTTTCCATTTTCTGACATCCTTTTTCAAACTCCTGTTTTAGATTACTATAGTTTTTAATGTACAGGTATTTTACATACCTTGTTAGGTTGATTCCTAAGTATTTCATTTTTTGGATGCAATTGTGAAAGGTGTTATTTCCATAATTTCTCTCTCAGTGAGTTTGTTGTTTGTGTACAGGAATGCTATTGATTTTTGAGCACTGACTTTGTTTTTTGTTTGTTTGTTTTTGTTGTTGTTTTTGTTTTGTTTTGTTTTGTTTTTTGTGGCACTGTGGATCAAACGCACAACTTTGCACCTGCCAGACAGGCACTTAAGCCGCTGAGCCAAACTCCAGCCCTTGAGCACTGACTTTGTATCCAGCTACACTGCTGAATTTTCTTATTAACTCTAGTAATCTTTTGATGGAGTTTGTGGGGTCTTCGATGTAGAGTATCATATCATCTGCAAATAGTGATAATTTAACTTCCTCCTTTCCTATCCTTATTCCTTTTATTAAGAAAATGAAGCCAAGTGTGGTGGTGCACACCTTTAATCCCAGCACTCGGGAGGCTGAGGCAAGAGGATCTTTGTGAGTTCGAGACCAGCCTGATTTACAAAGTGAATTCAAGGCCACCTGAACTGCATAATGAGATCCTTTCTCAAAAAAATAGGGCCAGGGATTCAGCCTGTCAGGCATGAGGTTATGAGTTCGATCCCCGGTACCAAAACAAAACAAAACAAAAAGACGAATCTTAAATGAACGAAATATGTACATTTCAAAAGCAAATCTTTAAAAGTTGTTAGAGGAAAATGTAGATGAGTATTTATGACTCTTGGCAGAGAGCACTTCTTTAAAAGAAAGCACAGGAAAAGAAAAAGACTGATAAATTAGACTACACTTGCATATAAAGTTTCTTCACAATAAAGATAGAAAAAGAATGTTAAAAGGCTATCCACATGGTTAAAGAAGACATTTGTAATGCATGAAATGGACTAATACTTGTCTGCAGAATGTTTAAGGAGGTTCTACAACTAATACAAAAAGACAGCCCAATAGAAAAACACGCTGCTATGATCTGAGTGTGTCTCCCCCATGCATGTGATGGGGACTTAATCCCTGAAGTCATATGTTAATAACATTGGAGAGGTGGGACTGCTGGGAGGTGACTGGGTCATGAGAGGTCTGTCTTCATAAATGGATTAATGCATTCATGCATTAGTGGATTATCGGAGGATTAGCTTTGTTATAAAATTGAGCTCTTTCTGGCTCACATGCTATGTTTCTCCATGTGATGGCTTGCATTGTCTTGGAACTTTGCCAAGAGTCCCCACCAGCAAAGAGGACCCCACAGATGTAGCTCCTTTATCTTGACAGTTTTACTCTCCAGCACTGTAAGAAAAGAATTATCCAATCTGTGTGTTGGAGTCAGTTTTCTCATTACTGGGACAAAATACTCAACACCTGCAATTTAAGAGAGAAGATGTTTGTTTTGGCTCATGTTGTTAGTCATGGTCAGCTGGCTAAAGGCAGGAAGGCATGGTGGAAGGGTCTGGCGGAGGAGAGATGCTCACGTCATGGTGGCAGGAAGCAGAGAGTGAAGGGAGGAGCTGGGAAAGGCGATACACCCTTCTAGATCATGCCCCAGCGACCTGCATCTTCCAACCATAGCCCACTTCCTAACAGCAAGTCATCTGCAATGCCCTATAATCCAGTCAGCACCCAAAAACCCTGCTCCAAGAGCATGAGACTTTGGAAAGACATCTATACATACACCATAGCACTCTGGTTTTCTGTTATAGTAACAGAAAACATGCAAAGACATTGGCAAATGATATAAGTAGACAATTTACACAAGGAAAAACCTGAAAGATCAATAAACATATGAAAAACTCCCAACTTCATAATCATGGAAACACACATTAAGCCAATGAATGCCATCCAATGGCAGAGATTAAAGTCTGAATATACATAGTGTGGGTGAGGGTATGGAGACACAGAAATTCTATTACACTGCTATTAGGAGTCCAACTTGATACAATAGCTTTGGAGGTCAATAAGATTATATATAATTTAGTAGAAGATTTTTATACTCTCCCAGGAAATGAACTCTCATATAAGGGCTAAAGGAGACATGCTTTTGAATACTTATTGCAAATTTGTAATAGCAAAAAAAGAAACAGTATAAGTCATGAGAAAATAGGTACATTATTTGTAGCATGCTAACATGGAAAAACATACTTCAGTTAAAATGAAGAAGCCACAACTGTGTATATTGAGAGATACTGGGAAAATGTTGAGTGAAAGACGTAACTGTAAGGTGTGTGCAAGTCATGTGCAGAAGGTATACCCTAAAAATATATTATGCATATGCTACATATGTTTAGGTCAGGGAAAAACAGAATCATTTACCCTTTGTGAATACTTCAATTTGTAGCAAATATGCAGAATAAAATTGCCAAAGTCATGGCAATGGTTACTAAAATGGAAAAGTAGGAAAAAGTTTGGGATTGGGGAGGGAGCATGGAGACCTAAAGTTTATGTGCACAAAATTATATTTCTTTAAAGTAAGTCTGAAGTAAATACAGAAGAATGTTAGGACTTCATGAAATAAAATATGGGGTGCTTATTTTTTTTATTTTTGCTATATGTTTTAGATGTTTTATAGTCAGAAATCCTAACCCTCCATTACTAGGGCATAAAATAAGCTGGGGAAGGGTGGACTGCAGCACACGTGGGACAGAGGATGGAGGTTTCTATTATACCCGCTGTCCTTAGTAAGCAGTGATAAGTACCCTAGAGAAAGTTTGGGCCACAGCATTAACAAGGCAGTTTCTGAGAAGGAAGAACAAACAATATGTGTACTTAGGAAAGGAAGTTCAGTATCACTGCAAAATGCAGACTGAGGCAGCAGTGAAATATCATTTTAATATACCAAATTCTAAGAATTTCCATACAGAAATGGCCAGGAGTGATCATAAAGCTCCATTTGCAGGGATATTTTGCATGGCTATTTATGGTGGTAGGAAAATACTCTACAGTAGGATGTGTGGCTCTAGATAAGCCAGAAGTCTGGGTGAAATTCTTGATCAATTTTATCCTTTTACTCCCCAAATCACCAACTACTGGAAACAGTCCTGTTTCTTAAATTTGACTTCGCATATTTTTCTCCACATTTTAGCATTGGTGTTTTTTTTTTCTTTTCCTTTCTTTCTGTGTGGGTTTTTAACTTTTTTGGTGGGGTGTATTTTGTATGTTTGTTTGGGAGAAGTGGGTTTCTATGTTGGATAGGCTGCCCTTCAACTCTTAGGCCGGTGGTGGTGAACCTAAGGCATGCGTTTCACAGTGGACTGCTGTCATACAAAGTTCTGCATCTGGGAACGAGCAACTTATGCACGCCGCGGCCAGACCGGAGCAGCCAGACCCCAACCCCTTCAGGCGCGCGGGCTGGCAAAAGAGGGGTGCTGATCCCCACCACCGTAGGCAACCGGCATGTCTGGAGAAACACAGTCTGATGATAGCTATGGAGGTGAAATGCAATTGGATGCCTGTGGTGCTTTGGTATTTCACTGACATTGCAGGTCTAGGGCCAGTGGTCTGATCATAGGTTCAGAGGATATTGCTATGCAGTGTGTCATCTGGGTGAGTCTCCTTCTGAGAGTTGTACCATTGTTGATTCCCTATGGTCTTGTTTTGAGGTTGTGTCATTTCCATTGGTTTGCTGGGTTGGGTTTAATTCTCTTTTGTTTGATTATGTCAAATCCGATAGCTGCTCCTGCTATTTCAAAGATAGCAAGATATATTATGGTAGTAATTTTGGATTTACTATTGGCTTGTTTTGAAGTCCTTTATTGAATTCATTGTCTTGCTATTATTGGTTCTATTCTATTCTGTTCTGTTTGATTTTTACTATGTCTGAAGTTATCTGCAGCTATTTTGAAGACATCAAAAGGCATTATGGTAACTATTGTTGATTTCATAATGCTTTGAAGTCCTGTATCTCTTACACTGGTTTGTTTTGATTGGTTTTATTCTGTTTTATCCTCTTTAAAATATAACCAGAAACCTTGTGGGAAATTAAAAAAAAGTTCTAAAAGGTTCGCCATCACCGTCATAGGCTAATGCAATCTTCCTACCTCGAATTCATTAGTAGTCAGGTGTACACCACCATTAGTAGCCAGGTGTACAGGTGTACACCACTGCTTCTGCCTCATTTCAGCACCTGTGGAGTTGGGATCTGGATTACAATCACTGTTGGTCAGAGTATAGCCATCAGATAGTGCAGGCTATGTCTATACATGCTCATTAAAACTTGTAGCATAAGTAGCCCACTCACAAGTGCCAAGTAAGCTACTTGTGTAAGCTTAAATATGCACATTCATCTCAAAACTACCATCTTAGTTAAAGTTAGAGTAATTTAAAATAAATCCAAGGAGTCTAAATGAAAACAATGTCAAAATCACACATTTATAGCTAAGGTAACTTCTTAAGGTGACACAGAACTGACTGAAACTGAGTAGAATAGTTGGCAACAAGTAAGAAATGACACTTTTAATTCAAATGAAAAGTGAATTAAAGCAAGTTTAGACAAAACTAAGTAATTTATGTCAAACATGCCCAGAATTGATCATTCTTCTTAAAACTCAATTTTACAAGGCATTAGAGCAAATCTAGTTAATTCTAAGCAGTCTATGCAAAATCAAGTTTAAAATCATTTGTTCTCATCAAACAAGACTTCTCTTTGCTCATTAGAGCTAATATATATGTAACCAAAGGGTTATACTAAACCAAGCACAGACTCAAACATTATTTTAAAAACTAACTTTTCAGGATGACTCGGAGCATATAGAGTTGAAAGTAAGCAGTACTTGTAAAGTCAAGTTCAGCATCATTCATTTATTTCAAAGAAAATTCTTAAGAGTCATAAACTTTAGATATGTAAACAAGAGAGAAGAAATGTTCTTCGCCCTGGTTATGGTGTTGTTGAAATTTACAATGATCATTTGTTCACCATGGTTTTCATAGTTAGATTTGGGGTGCTTTGGTTGAATAAAATAATTTTAGTAGTTCCTTGGGGAAGTATTTTAGGGACACAGTAAGGGAGAATTTGGAGTTTTCTAAAGAGTCGCACAAATAGTAATAAAGGACAAAGAGTTATTGCCCTCATTGTGTAAGAGATCATGAAATCTGTGAGAGAAAGGCTGTCTCCAAAAGATGAATGAGTTGAGGAAAAAACAACCCAGCGAGGAACAGTTGATGTATATAATTTCCCCAGAAGTCAGAGAAATGCAGACTAGGAGAAGTGGATTTTTGTCCATCAAATGACCAAATATTTAAAAAGATAAACAATTATGCTCAGGTTACAGTGAAGCAGGAACTATACTTATCTATTCATCAGAGTGTTAACTGAAGCAGCATTTCTGAAAAGTAATTGGCCAATATATGAAAAGGATTTTAAAATACCCATACATTGTTCTTTTGTCTTTTAAAAAACCTCAGAAAGGATAAAAATTAAAATTAAATAATTTGTTGTCTGTATTTCTGAATAGTTGACACACAACTTTTAAAGGAAGAAATGGTTTATACGGTTCATGGTTTCAGAGGTTTCAGTCCTTGGTCGGCTGACTCTAAGGCAGAGACAGCATAGAAGAAGGGTATGACGGAACAAGGATGCTTAGTTCATGGTGGGCCGGAAGCTGAGCAAGGGAAAAGCACCAGAGAAGAAGGAGCCAGAAACTAGACAAAGTGCCCAAGGTCACACTTCCAGTGACCAATCCGGACATACCCAGGAACATTTTCCAGTAATCTACTATGTGTTTTTTATTTTAATGAAGTTGACATATTAGGACTAACAGTCACTGTTAGTAAGTGTGCTCCTCATATGGGTGTGTTAATTCCAAAACTACTCTATGTGTCTATCAGCATTGAATAAATTACTAAGTAAATACATTTAAGATGATATCTGCAGGTTTTTTACTGTCAAATGAATAAATTACAAAGAAGGAAAAGGAAAAGGCTAGAATTAACCTTGTCATTTTGCATTGTAATAGGAAGTATCAGTTTGAGCTCAGTTTTAAATACATAGGCAGAGGGGGAAACATAGAAGCAAACACAAAGGTGTTTGCAAGTGTGATTGGTATGCAGGCATCTACTTTATAGCTGTGTCCACTGTCAAGGCCTAGAAACAATGACACTCTCCTAGAAATGAGGACACTAATGACCCAAATCTTTGTCTGAAGACCAACCCCAAGGAAAGGAACTAGGACTACTTGGAGTAGATAACTCCAGAGTTAGGGGAAGGGAGGATGCAACATAAACCCAGAGCATTTTATAGTGCTGGAAATTAAGTGCTCCTAAAAGAATGGCAACATGTTGAAAAAGCACAGGCATCAAAGCTCGAGCAAACTAAGCAGCAAAATCAATAACTATGTTATTGAGTTAAATCCATAGAAGACAAAAACAAAATTCTTGATTATATATATATATGAATGAATAAATTAATAGGAGCAAAGAGATAATTTTTATAGGATTCTCCAAGTAAAAATAGAAAAGGCAAAAGGAAGTAGAAAATCATCATCAGAGGAAGACTATAGTAATAATTGTTGCAATCAAGCCCCAATAATAGAGGCTAAAGGTAGTAGCCAAAAATTTTAAAATCACTTGTATTTCTACATACTAATAATGACTAATCTGAAAAGGAAATAGAAATGCCATTTATAATAGCATCAGGAGGAACAGAACATTTATGAATAAACCTAAATGTTTATTCCTAATTAGAGGGTAAAAGACTTGTACACTGAACACTACAAACATGGCTGAAAGGTATTCAAGAAGACACAAATGGATGGAAAGACATCTCACATTTATGGACTGGAGGACTTACTATTAAAATTTTCATACTACCCAAGACATTTACACATTGAATGAAATTTCTGTAAAAATCCCAGTGGCATTTTTGTTGAAATATAAAACATTATTATAAATTTTATTTGGAATCTCAAAGGAACCTAAATATGCAAAGGAATTTTGACAAAGAAAAACAAATTTGGAGGACTTACTTTTTAGGGGAGGAGAGGGCACAGGGGGCTATGCCCCCAACACTTTTTATTTTTTATTTTGAGATAGGGTCTCACTAAGTCCCTAAATTTTCTAGCCTGGACTCAAACTCATCACCCAGAGTACCAGGATTGCAGGTGTGGAATTATACTTTGTGGTTTCAAAACATGTTACAAAGCCACAGTAATTAAAACATTGTGGTGCTGGCATATAGGCAGGGACATAGTATGATGGAATCAAATAGAAAACCCAGAACTATCTCCTTCACATATAATCTCATGATGTTCTCCAGAGTACCAAGAGCACTCAGAGGGGTAGGAAAAATGATGGGAGAAGTGGATGTCTGAAGGCAAGGAAAAGAGGTTGAACCCTTATACAGTATATACCTCTTAACAAAAATAGATTAAAGACTTAGCAATATGATCGAGAACTGTAAAACTACTAGGGGAATATATAGGAGGGAAACTTCCTGATATTGAATTTAACATTGACTTACTGGAAACAGACCAGGAGCACACATAATAAGAGCACAGACAAATATACCCTGAATTTAAGAACTTTTGTGTGTCAAAGAATCTAACAGAATTAACCAACTGTATAGCAAAAAATGGTTTAACTCATAAATCTGGTAAGGGGTTAATCCTTAGAAAGTGAAAAGAACTCAGAAGTTAGCAGTAAAAACCAATAACCCAGTATAAAAATGGACAGAGGGCTTTAATAGATACTTCTCAAGATGATAAGTGAATGACCAACAAATATATGGAAATAAGCTGAATACCACTAATCAGGAGAGAAACACAGATCAAAGCTATGATAAGATAGCATTCATACCTATTAAGATGGCCACTGTGAAACACAGCAAAACAGAAAGTAACAATTGGAACCCTTGTGCATGTTGATGAGGTTGTGAAATGGTGCACCTGTTGTGGAAAACAGCGTGGAATTTTCTCAAAATCTAAAAATAAAGTTAGGTGGGGTGGTGCATTCCTATAATCCCAGCACTCTGAGAAACCAAGGAAAGAAGATTGGGAATTTGAGATCAACTCAAGCAACTAGGCAGCTTGCCAAGACTGTCTCAAAATGGAAATGAAGTGAAACAAAATGAAATGAAATAAAATAAAATAAAATAAAATGACTGGTAATGCAGTTCAGTACAAAGGCCCCAGGTTCAATCCACAGTATTACAAAACAAAACACCCACAAACAAACAAACAAACAAAAAAAAGACCTACCATATGACCCAGCCATCCTACTCCTAGGTATACAAAAGAATAAAAAACAGTCTCAAAGAGATGCTCATTCCCCATGTTTGTAGCAGTACTATTTATGATAGTAAGTGATTCAAATTCCCATTGGTGGACAAATGGATAAAACAAAACATGGAATATACAGACAACGTAATATTATTAAGCATCCAAAAGGAAGGAAAACTTGCCATATGCTACAACATGGGTGAACTTTGAAGTTATGGTGCTAAGAGGAATAAGTCAGTCACAAAAAGACAAATACTGTATGATTCCATTCATCTAAAGTAGTCAAAATCATACAAACAAAAAGTAGGATGCTGGTTGTCAGGAGACAGTACTAGGTGCCTGGGAAGGGGGAAAGGAGCTTTAGGGGTTTTAGAGTCTCAAATACCACAATATATATGTATACATACCTACCTGCCTACATATATACGTAAATATTTAGAAGAAATAGGATAACACATTGTTCTAAGGAGTCTCATTTGTTCCAATGCTTATTAATTACAAAAGAAAAAAAAAAACTTTACAGTGGAACCAACTAGACCCTGGACATCACCTTAACTAGCTGATCAAAGCTAACATAGTTAAAAATAAGATACACAAGCCTATGATCCTCTACTGTAAGGCACTGAGGTTACACCAAAAATGCATAATGCCAATCCAATCATGAGAAACCATCAGACAAACCCACCTCTGGGAATATTGTATGATACTTGACAAACACTCTTTGTAAGCCTCAAGAATATATTAGACAAAGATAGGCTGGTGAGGTGTCACAGAATGGAGCACATAGGAAAAATGATAACTGAATAGAAAATGTGAGCCTAGGTTCAACCCTGGACCCTCAAAAAGGGAACCTTAGTGAAAAAGACTGGTGAAATTTTGAATAGAATCTACAGTTCAGCAGACAATATTCCACTAATTTCTAAATTTTGATATTCATCTTATGTTATGCAAGACATGGGCATTTATGGAAACTAGGTGAAGTATTTACAGGAACTCTAGGTAGAATTTTTGAACCTTATCTAAAATTACTTCAAATACTAATTTTTAAAAGTCCGTGTCTTTCTCCTAGCTATCTTTCCAAAGGAACTAATCTGAAAGATAAAGGTATTTATGATAACCAGTCTTATTTGTGATAACTTAGAGATAAACTTTACCTTCATGAGCAGAATGAAAGTAACAAACTATGATCTTTTCTAGGCTTTAGTTTTAAATATAACCTGTATACTGCTGGCTCCCAAATGTGTGATCCTGCTCATATAGCTGGGTGCTGGCTTCACGTCTATCCTAGGAAGAAAGTCTAAGAAGATCATCCGATAGCACAGCTAAAAAGAGTTTAGCGGTAGAGCATTTGCCTCACATGAACAAGGCCCTGAGTTTGACTCCAAGCATTGCAAACAACAAAAATAAAAATGACAGAGTGTTCGGGATCCTTGCCTGCCCCATCCTGTCCAGTCCTTGGTAAATTTGAAGCAAAGGACAAGAAATGACACTTGAATCTGCTCATTTCCTTGTCTTCCATAACTGCTCCAAAACCCAGACCCTTAGCTTTCCATTCACACTTCACTGGCCTGTCTGCCCCTCTCCAGTGCCATGGCTTCCCCTGGACACACGCCACCTCCACCCTTCCTAGACGACCTCATAGCCTCCAAATTAAATTGGTCTCTCTGTTTTCCCTGCGGCCCTCTATCAGCAGTGTCACTGTAGCAGTCAGAAGGATGTCGGAGGACAGGCACCATCCTCTTCCCCCTCTGCCTAAACCCTGCTCTGCCTTTGCATTGCCCTGAAAGAAAGTTCAGCTCCATCGCCAGCTCCTGCCGGGTCCTCTGGCACTGCCAGGCCCTCCTCCCAGGCCCCAGGTGTCTCTTGTCTCTCCTCTCCCCTCTCTGGCCTTCTGGACACAGTAGCTGGCCTATTTTCAGTTACTTTCTTTTTTTTCTTTTAAAATTTTATCTTAAAGGGAATAAAACAAAACAATAAAACAGAACAAAACAAAACAATGAGAACAATAGTGGCAAAAACAAGACAACAGGAAATCCACAGTAATTACGATATTGTACATTGTTATCTTCTAAATAGATGCTCAGACTACTGGCTTTAGGTCTGCAAAGTCAATCAAACAATAGAAGCATTAAGTTCTTTCTTTACTTCAGTCGCTCTCCTCTCAATCAGCCGGTTGCTTGGGGGCTGGGGGGAGGGCGTCTTCTCTCCCTGCCCTGGGGCTGCCTGCCCCACCTCTGCCTTGGCACAGGAGGCTGCTGTCGCTTCCTGGATCCCTCCCGCAGGTCCAACCGCTGCTGGCACAAGGGAGGCAGCTGTTGCTTACTTGTTCTCTCCCCGCTGGCCCGATCACTCATTTTCAATTTCTTGAGCCAGCAAATTCTTTTCCTCCCTCGGGCCCTTGCGGTTCCCTTTGCCCAGGAAGATTTGTGCCCACATTTCTGTCCCATGGATGTTCCCTTGTGCCACTCAGGATTTAACTGTCACCTTCCAGAGAGACCTGCTTTGACACTTAGTGTAAAGCAGCTCCATCTCCAGCCACCATTGCTATCTAGACCGACAATATCTTTCAATTATTGAATAATAACAGTAATGACTCTTTTCATGCATTACGTTCCGTGGCTAACATTCCGCTTCTCTAAAATGGGATCTTTATGAGAATAGGTGTCTATAATTGTATTTTGAAAATGTTCAGACCTGTGTAATAGTTGAAAGAACAGCACATACATCTTGCCTGATAACAAGGCATCACATTATCTATATTCTTTGTCTCTTCATGTGTGTGTACACACACTTTAGTTCTTAACTCTTTGTAATAAGCTACAGACATAATAGTACTTCATTCCTTTTTTAAAATTTTATTGCATTTCATTTCAAGTACCAGAGATTGTACCCAGGGCTTTTTGGACTGAAAAACATCTTCAATGATTTTAAATTTTGTTTTTTTTTAGGGGGAGAGGGTCTCACTATGTCACCAAGCACTCCAGGTTGGACTCGGACTTGTGATTTTCCTGCCTCGGTCCCCTACAGAGCTGGAATCGTGGGCGTGTATTACCTTGCCCAGCTTGAAATTGTTAGTTTTAAGTGTGATGATAAGTGTTACTGTTACATTAGGAAATATCATTGTTCTTAGGAAATGCAAAATACAAAATTTAAAAAGAAAAGACTTTCATAATTTCATCTATTATACAGTCCAAATTTCTTTAAGTGCCATTAAAATGTCTTTTATGTCAGTTTTATTTTTTCCCTTGATTCAGGAGCCCATTAAATGTCATGTACTGCACTTTAGTATGTCTTATTAGTTTCTTTCACTTCCTGCGCCTCCAAATTTTTCATAGGATTGACTTTTTCTGACATGCGTGGGTTCCTCAGAGAGTCCACGGAGTCCATCTGTCTTCTAGAACGCGGTGTGCTCTGAATTTGCCTGATTGCTTCTTTGTCCTATTAGATGGCGATGGCTTCTGTGTTTTTTTCAGCCAGACATTCACTCTACAGGTGACTGCAGACGTGTACCACCGTCACACCCTAGAAATGTGGCCAGTGCAACTGAGGAGCTCAAGTTTTACTTTAGTTTAACTTATATTTGAATTTTACAAGCACATATTCTTTTCAGCTATTGGAAACAGAATGTGTTTGGAATGACTTGGGTATGTGACTCTGTTCTTAAGCTGTGTGCTATGGAACCTGTCTGGTTTGAGATCTATGATCAAAATATGTGGTGAATGTTTAATTTTAAAAATGTATGCAGTAAAAGGCACATTGCCATGAATCCTACTCAACATATTCCACCATCTTCAAACATACTTCTCTCATTATTATTTCCACTTTCTGAAGCAGGTCTGGAAGTCTTTTCATGAGTCTTCATGAGGTGTGATAAACATATACCATGAATGCTGCCTCGTGCTATCCAACGGAAAGATGGTTCAGTAAAAGCGCAATGGTGCATCCTCACCACCTTTGTTCACTGGATCTGACCCTGTGCGTCTTCTGGCTCTTCCACAAAATCAAAATGACCATGGAAGGGAAATGTCTAGAATGGATTCAGGACACCAAGGTAGCCACAATAGTGCAACTAGACACAAAAGGGGATTTCTAGAACTGCTTCAAAAAGTGGCAAGAATGACAGGATAAATGTGTTTGAAGCAAGGAGGAGGACTCAGAGAAATTCGTGGCAATGTGTTTTTCACTGCAGAAAAGTGTTTTTAAAAACATTCCCCAGGCCAGTGGTTTAGCTCAGCAGCACAAGCATCTGCCTGACAAGTGCGAGGTCCTAAGTTTGATCCCTGGTACCAAAAAATAAAAAAAAATAAAAAATAAAAACATTCCCCATATGTTTCAATCATACCTCATACTATCAGTGCAAAATGCAAGCTGAATTTTGAATTCATAGATTATAAAAAGACTTCATTCATTCCATCTACCTACATACATATTGCCATGAACCCCCTTCATTCACAAAATCTGAATTCACGCCACCATGGTTTTAAACACACACACACACACACACACACACACACACACACACACACACACAATGAAAGTCAGAGAGGAGAGCAAGACAAAGTCATAGAGTACAGGTCTCACAAGGTTGTAAACTGACCAAAGTAGGAATCCTGCATCTTTTGCTCACCCATATACCCCTCCCGCCTGCACGTCCCTGACACATAGTAGGTGCTTAGTAAGTGTTTGTTGAATGAGCAAAGGCAAGTGAAGGAGCACATGGTTAGGCAGCACCAGGGGTCCTTTCCAGGGACCGGCAAGTGCTAACTGGCAAACAGTACTAAAGTAGCCACTAGAGAGCAGACGTGGGGAGAGCTGGGAAGGTGTGGCACAAATCCAGGGCAGCCTTCAGAGTCTTGGAACTGGCTCTGCAGAGGGGCCTGGGTATCTGGGCAATGGAAAGAATAAGCCAGGCACTGTAGTGCATGCCTGTAACCCCACCTACTTGGGAGGCTGAGACAGGAGAGTCACAAATTTGAGACCAGACCGGGCATCTTATAAGACTATCTCAAAGTTAAAAAAAGAAATGTAAAAGGGCTTAGAGCGTAGCTTAGTGGTAGACTACACATGGGTTTGGAAGAAGTATGAGCGACCGAAAGAAACATACCTAAACATTGTCTCTTTTTAAGCATCTTTGTGTGAGCCTATCATTGGTTATGCACTCTCAGAAGGTGGCAGTCTGACTTGTCTGTCCTCTCTGGGAAATGCCTCTGGGCAAAGCAACTGCAGTAGTAATACCTGCACACATGTAAGTATTACAGCAAGAGCCCCTCTTTCCCAAGTGCATCCTCTTTCTTTTACAATAGAGGAATTAGCAAGTTGAGGATGAACATATTTAATCACTGGAGTTTATTGTGTCAAGTACGTAAGAAGCACTTTCCAAATACCATTTTAATCCTGATAAAACCTGAGGGATCATTATTCCTAGTCTTGACATAAAGAAACCTGGTTTCAGGTAGGCTGAATAATTTACCTAAGGTTGTACAGCTAGTCAGTGTCGGTGCTGCTTCTGAGCATAGCTGTAGCCCCTGTTTATACTCCTCCCTGCACTCGCTTTCTCCATGGGCAAGTGAGCCTTGGCTGCCCCAGGTCATTCTTGAACTGCTGTGGAATCTACAAAATCTTATTAACTGGAGTTGTCCCAAAGGTATATAAAGATCCATCCCCTTGGGCACTTGTATATAAATACTATGCATGCATATATAACATACATGTATATGCTAACACATATATCTGCTGCATTTTTCTAATTATAGGAAGAAATTATTATCCTGCAAGTTTCTGGATCACATTAAAAGCTTGAGGAAAAAGTTATTCAGTCCTAACTCAAGTAGTTCAAGGTTTTCCCTCATAAAAAATTTTTTTTCACATTTGAATCAGCTTTGATTCCTGGGAACAATGCATGAACTGTCTCATTGTAAGACCAAACTTCCAATTGGTGTCAGAACTTACAGTTTGCTACAGAACCACAGGCTAAAACTGCAGAATGTAGCAGAGAGGAGTCCAGTGTTTGTCTAAAGTGTTTTTATCTAAACAGTCCTCCATTTAGTGGTGGAGTGTTTCTATTATTTCACAGTGATCAGATGAGCAGAGTTTGACATCTGGTTCTCCAAGCTTTATCCCACAGAGAGCATTTTAGAGGCACGAACCAGTAAGAACCACTTTAGAATTGCAAGTAGACTTCAGGAGGTGGGGGCTGCAAACCTGCCTTACACAGAACTCTTCAGGTGTCTGGGTCAAAATGCGAACCAAATGTGCGGGCTTATTTTCACTCCTTTCCTAAGTTACAAAAAGACCACAGAAAAGAGCTTTTAAAAATACATAAACCCCAAAGCATGGGGAAAATAGGAGAGGGCAGCAACACAATTTAGGGAGGTGGAAGTGGTTGTACAGTTAGTAATTCTTCCCTTGTTGTACACAAGAACCTGGACTGTTTTTGGCCCATTCAACCGTAACCATTTTGAAGTCCACCAATGTCAACCAGGTGAGACTCAATAATTACGTATTGATTCTGAACCCCAATACTCACAAAATTCTCCCAAATGCTTTAAGTCACGTGTTACTGTCCAAACGGGGTGTGTGTAGTCTATGGTAAATCTGGCTAGGTCAAGAGGGGAAACCAACAGATACCAGCATGAGGAGTATCAGCCACAAATAACCCAGCAAGATCTACTCACGGTCACAGTCACCAAGGCTCCCACAAGCTGAGAGTTGCCGGCGTGACTCTTACCTCCCAGCTCTTAGAGAAAGCCTGTGACATGGAATATGGGTGCTGCAAGAGCAGACAAAATGAATTTTGAAGCCATATAGCCAAGGTGGTGACAAAAAAAATTTAACAATCCATTTATCATTAATAATTTTAGAAAGATAAGGGAAAATGCTGCACCCATGAAAAGAAACAGAGAATAAACTTGATAGGTTTTGCTAGACTGGGGCTTAGCTATTTGTAAATGACATCCCCCCAACTTGGTACTGGACCCAAAGAAACAACTTAGCTCTCCAAGAAGAAGCTCCATGTTTTCCTTCTCATTCCAGAGATAAACCTGCTCCCCTTTTGTGCATGCACCGAGCCCTCTCCAAACCCAAGACTCCATAACCCCCCAGGCCTCCAACTCCAGCCCCCAGTAAATCTTTCTGTCTCCTGCTTTACACAGGCAGGTGCTCCCTCAAATCAGCTGTTAATATGCCATTCTGTCCACCTCCCAAACTCCTCCCCCCAGCCAAAGTTGATAAAGGTAACTGCACTCCTTTGTTCTTGTTGAGAGCTTTTACACCCCCGGCCCCAAAAAGCTCTCCCATGCCTTCCGCATTAAAGGCCTCTTCCATATCTCTCTCACTCTTATTTTCTCTGCGCCACTTCAGATTGAGTGACCTTAAAATAGTCAAACAAAACTATTCATAGAACAAAGATGGAGCTGTAGACATAAAAATCCAATAGGTCTGGGAGACAAAGATGGAAAATAATTTTCCCCAAGTTGCGGAGCAGGAAGACAAACAAATGGAAAACAAAGAGAAAAGAATTCTAAAACAGTAAAAGAAAGAAAACAGGGCTCAGGTATAGGTCAGAGGTAGAGCACTTGCCGAGCAGGTGTGAAGTCCTAAGTTTGATGCCCAGCACCACAAACACAAAGAAATGAACAAGAAAGAAGAAAAAAAGAAAGAACAGGAAAGGGTAAAACAAAAGATATATGTTGAAGATCCAGCATTCCAATGATAGGGGGTCTAATAGATATGAATAAATATGCATCAGAAGGTAGCACTGAGGGAAGTAAGTAGGTAATACCTAACACTGACGAATCAAGGAAAACAATACCTTTTGTTTAGAATCACAGCAATGTGTGAAGGCCAAAAGAAACCACGTATGTGGAAAGACTGCAGAGGAAAGGATAACTTCGTAAAGCAGACAGATGTATTGTTTTTAACTTCTATTTGACTTTGTGTGTGTGTAGTCCTGGGGATTGAATTAAGGACCTTCAAACTGAGTCACATCCTTAGTTCTTTTTCATTTTTATTTGAAGACAGGGTTTCACTAAGTTGCTAACCTTGTGATCAAACTTGTGATCTTCTGGCTGGGCTCAAACTTGTGATCCTTCTTCCTTGGCCTCTCAGGATGTCTGGATTACAAGTGTGCACCACCTTGCTCGGCTCTGTTTGACTTTAAAGGCATATGTTTATACCCAATAAAATAAAATTAAAATAAACAAGCTTGACTACATATTAATAAAATGAGTTATAAAATAGAATAATTTTAAAAAGGCTTCTTAAATAATTCCGATCATGAGTCACTTCAGGGAGCGATTGAATTGACCGAGGACTCACTTGGGTACCAGCCCTGCACTCTGGAAGGAAAAGGGAGGCCCAGTACAAATGGACATGATTGGCTTTATGTTCTGGGATTCCCAGGAGACAGGTTGTCTGATCCAAGGAGCAAAGGCAAGAAGCAGAGGTGGGGGGTGAGCAGCAGCTCCCGGGAGACCCATAGAAGGTGACCCAGGAGGGTGATCAGCAGGAACCAGAGGGCTGTGTGTCAACATTTGGTTGTTACACTGAGGGACTGGAGAACTACAAGTGGCCACTAAGCAAGAGGCTGATGTGTTCTGTTTTGTCTTAGAAAGACCATGATGGCTGGAATGGGTACAAAAAAGGCCAGAAGGGCATGTGGTGGAAGAAAAAGCCACCATTTAGACAGTGGCTGCCCTTATCTGAGTGGGGGTGTTGGTGATGTTGGAAGAGAGAGGAAGACGCAAATTGCATGGATTTAGGAAGTAAAATCAGCAGGAATGGAGAGATAGAACTTGGGATTCTGTCCAGCACAACTGGATGCATGAGTGGCCCACAAGGAAATTAGGGAAAACTAAAGCAAGAAAAGTTTTAGATGGAGGGAGCTAGAGAGAATGCTGCTCTATGCTCACCATCATTTCCTACATAGGGTCCAAGTCCATTTTGAGTGGACTCAGCTAGGGAAAGCTTTGGGGTGGCTTCCCAACTGCCTAAAATTGTGAAAATTGATGCTATCAAAATGAAATCTTTTTCTGTCAGATGCAGTCACAATTACAGACAAGAAGTTGTGAAGAGAGAGGCTCATGCCTGCCTGTCTGAGATAAGTACTTTCTCAAGGACTTTTGAATGCTCGAAAGAGATTTCCTCTTATTCTACACATATTCTGTGTTTTGCACGCCTTACACAGATTTGTGTAACGAAGTCTAACATTCTTCAGGGTTGCAATAATTAAGACAAGATGTTCACAACAGACCATCTGCCTAGCAAGCCACCTCTACTGATGAACTAATGCTGATCCTCGCCTCTGGCCTTCAAGACCAACGAGCTCTGTAATCCAAGGAATTTATGCAAACTTCTCTCTTTTTGCCTTTAGTGCATTTCTTAGTTGGGCAAGGTGGTATACACCTGTAAACCTAGCTATATAGGAGGCTGAGGCAGGGGTATTGCAAGTTCAAGGCCATTCTGGGAAACTTAGTGAAAATGGCCTCAAAAAATGAAAAGAGCTAGGAGCATGGCTCAGGGCTGGAAAATTTGCCTAGCAATCACAAGGCCTTGGGTTCAACCCTAATGTAACACATACATGAGTAAATAAATAAGCACACAAACAAATCAATAAAATCTTCCTCTTGTATATGCCAATAATTTACCAGATCAGATGCATTTCTTTTGCAATGTTCTTTTCTTCTCAAATACACCTTCTTGCTGTTTGGAGAATGTCTGATTGTTCTCTAGAGAGACAAAAGTAAACACATCAAGTTAAAATGGTTAAAATAAATATCAAAAAGCAGAAATTTGTAGATTATTTGTGCATGTTCAGTAATTAGGACCCAACTGAACTAAATTTTTTTGCTTGGGAAGAGCTGATGGTGGGAGCCAGGAGTTTCTACACAGTAGTGCCCTGAATAATGGTGCTGTAATTTCTTAGAACTAAATGATGGCTCTGATTTAAGGCACACGCAATCTTAATCTAGGCTGTCAGGTCCCTAGAATTTCTTTATTGTCACCAACTGTTATAAACACCTTTGAGCTGCACATTTCTGACACTTATTCTGAATTCTTTTCTAGAAATATATAGAAATGCCTTTGTCTCTACTTGGTGACTTCTTTTCTCTGCTGTTTGAATACAGCTCCCAGTTAGAAGTAGTAACTTGCCCATCTGCCAGTACCAGCATTAGAAAACCACATGGAAATAATTCTTGTGAAGGGTTTAAGTAGTAAATCCCAGACAGCTGAGTGTAAAACTGCATTTTTCAATTTTAAGAAGAGAATCTTCTTTAAAGAAAAAAAGGGAACACCTCTTACATGTCCTAAATATTAATTCACATTATTTTTCATTATGGAGCACATATAAATATCAAACAATGCATACATCTTTTAATGCTTTAGCTCCCAAAGTATAAAACCAAAAGCAGATATTCAAATTACATTTAGACAAAAATACAGCAAAAAACCAGTATTTTAAAACTGAGTCTTCCTGTAGTTAGACATAGAAGGTCAATGGTAGGTTATTGCTTCTGCCGTGATGACTGGAAAATAGTTGGACAAAATCAAGTTGCATGTGTTGCAAAAGCATCATAGAGTTGTGACTGTAGAGAAGTTTAAGGGGATCAATTCCAGGGGTGAGCAGAGATCAGGACGCTCCTTCTCAGGGGTACTTGCCAAGTGTGCAAGCCAAACTTGAGGTCTATACTGAGAGGAAAAGAGAGCCACTGTGATTCTTCATGACCTTGGGGCTAGCATGAAGATTTGGAAGCTGGTTTTCTCTACCTACTTGTTTTCTTTTACCTGGTTGAGATCAGAAAGTTTTCTAGAAAGCTAGAACCCCTGTGATCCTTATGTACCTGAGGGAATTGGTGCCGAAACCAACATAAGACCATTGTTAACCTCAATACATGTGAAACAAAAGAAGGAAAATTAAAACAGCCTATCCTGAAATTCCAGTCCCTATGCAGCTCAATGCCTTGACAGAGTAGAAGACGTTTTCTCCGGAGAAAATAGCAGTCACCTCAGTTTCAATGACACACACACACACCAATTGCAAAAAGAAGTAGCAAAATATAGACGAATAATAAACAGAAATAATATGCTATTGGAGTAGATCCATAAATGACTCATATTTTAGAATTAGCAGAGGAACTTATAAAACCATTAGAAACATATTTTTAGAAAATAAAAGAAAATCTAGGCAAAAATGGATCAAAAAGTAGATAATTTCAGAAAACAGAATTTATATAAAGAACCAAATGTAATTCCAGAGCTTAAAAATATATTATTTGAAAACAAGAATTTATGGGTGCATGTGCACTGAAGGGGATTAAAGACAGGATTCCTAAGCTGGTAGAGTGAAAAATTCTTACTCCAAAATAACTACAATGTTGGTCAAAGGAGCCCGGTACAGTGGCACATCTGTTGTCTCAGTTGCT
The DNA here is from genome assembly GCA_004363535.1 of Dasyprocta punctata. NCBI lineage: Eukaryota > Metazoa > Chordata > Mammalia > Rodentia > Dasyproctidae > Dasyprocta > Dasyprocta punctata. The sequence goes on along the minus strand of RJWM01010040.1, from coordinate 202 downwards.
TGGGAGGCTGAATCAAGAGGATTGCAAGTTCAAGGGCATCTTAGGCAACTTAGAAAGACCTTAGCAAAAAATAAAAAGGCCTGGGAATATAGCTCAGTAGGAGAGTGTTTCTGGGCTAAATTCCCAATGCTATTGATTATTAATCAATTTTAAAATACAAAAAAAGACAGGGAAAAGAAAGCAATAATGGTTTTTTGGTTTT